>JACGAQ010001946.1:0-48907 GCA_014119065.1 Orius insidiosus
GTGCTATTATTATTGAAAGCATCTCAACTAAGGTCAGAAATCCTCAAAAAAAAAAAGGGGGGGGGTGGGTGGCCAAAAGTCTGGGAAAATAATTTTTTCCAATATCTTTTTTGCGCAAAAAAGTTTATTTATCTTTAGATTTTATGGATTGTTTGTAAATATGATTAAGCCTCCCCCCTTCCCTTGAAAAAAAAGAAAGCTTTCTACCCTCTCCCTACAATTTAATACATTCCCTTTTCCATTTAGTGCGGGTAGAGACTAAACGAAGGGGGAAGCAACCCTCTATTAGTCTGGCGACGATTATTTTCTCTTGAAAAAAAAAAATCTTTCTCCCATTTTGACCAAATTGATTATTTTTCAACATGAAACCGATTAATTTTTCGGACATCTGCGCAAAAAAAATTAAGTCGTAAAAACCGCCATGAATTAACACGTCCCGATGATAAGATAAGGGCAGAGGTAATTTCCTCCGTGTGCCAATTAGGACGCGAAAATTTACACCCCTGCAAGGATTCCTAATTAGCATTAGATATTTTACTTTTTGACAAGTCGGCCCTGAGGGAAATAAAGCCATTTAGAGATAACTAACGCCCCTCCCTCATCCTTGTCTTCCCTTTCGATAAGCTAATAGGTTTATCATTTAAGTAATTAGCAATAAATTAATTGGTAACTAATATCTCAACATGTTTCCTTCAAAGAAGACACTCGAAGAGTTCTCAATAGTACAAAATTAAAAAAAAACTTTTAAAAAAGCCCTCAATATTTTCATGATGAGATTTGACAGGAAAATTCCTCCTACAACAAACAGAAAGCTCCTCTTCCTATTTTCGAAGCTCCACTTGGTATAGTTATAAAATTTGCCGAAACCGTCATCTCGCTAGACCATCAAGGTGAGCTTTGAAAAAAGGTTGGAATGAAGATATTTTAATTTTTTTTGCTGTAATTGGTCCTTTTTACCAGAGTGTTTAGAAGTAATAATTTTTTTCTTCCATGAAAATACACCATGAATTTCCTTTTAAAGTCTCAAATTTTTTTAAAATTAAAAAAAATCTGAATCCATTCGCTGAAACCTCAAACCTTTCTGTCAAATAATCTAATCAGGAATGAAATGTTATTGTATACTCGTATATGTAAAAAAGCGCTCCACATTCATAAAGCCCCTTTATATCCAATTACGGTAATACAAAGGGTTAAACCTAAGCATACCTTCAAACCGAAAAGGGGACGTATAGAAAAAAAAAAGTATATATAAAATATCCGTATTCAAGGCAAAATAACAATGCCCTCAGGATTTAATTAGTTTAATTACTGTCGGTTCGACCATTAGTAATAAAGGAGGAACATTTAATTACATAGGATAACATACATCTTTAATACCTTTCGCTCTTAATTACTTGTTGCTTCTGAAAGGTTTTTCCTTTGGGATGTAAATATTCATATCTAGCACGAACTTTTTTAAAAATTAGTTTTGGTTTGTCACGGTTTTAAAGTTAAAACTCGTTTTTTTGTCTGACATAAAAGCCTTTTCTAAGCCCCGGAGGCTTTTTTTTCTTCAAAGTGCAAGCTTTCACGCTAAAGCACAGAACGTTGAGTGATCTATAATATATCGTTAGTTTTTCTTTCCTTTTTTCTGAGAAGAAAATCTTCTAAGATGGTTCTGATAATCGACAAAGGTTCTTTTTTTGAGAAAAAGGGACCACTAACCTAATGCGCCTTTTAACGTCTGAGATAATCTTTTGACTACTTTGATACTTTTAGCAAGTTTATTTTATTCTTGGTTTTGAAGTGAGGATTAACTAAACAGCCTTAAAGATAACTCGCCAATGGCTTATCAATTTTCACAATAGAAATTAGATCTTCCGCTTATTTAGAATCATCCGATCAAACCGCTTGATAGTCTAGGGCAATTTCATCGTCACTCCGGAAATCATGGCGTCCGCTGAACAAATCGCGTTCCGAAAACGCGGAGCGGGAATTCATTGCTTAGGAGATGCCCATCAGTGAAGCGTTTTCTCAGTTTGTACTTCCACTTATGCCACCGTCGTTTTTTTTTTTCTTTGTTGTTTTTCCGCTTCAGCAGAAGGCGAGGAAGCCCGAATCTTTTACACCACACACAACAACACAAGTGCAAAACATTGATTTTTATGCGGAGAAAATAATTTCAAAAAATCATTTTGATTGAAGGTGAGGATTTTTTGTGTGCCGAATTTGAGAATAATCGAAAGGTCGGAAGTTGTTGAAATGAAGACAGTAAGTTAAGCCACCCCTTTGCCACATCGTGCACTATAATCCCATCTCTCACTCACCCCCTTTCGCAATTACCAGTTAATTCCTCCCTCATCACTACTCGAACCATGATCAATGATTCCGACTCCTGTTTGCCGTTAAATTACCCACATATTAGCTTAATAGACTAATTTATTGTGTAAAGAATTTTCAAAAGATCCTTTCTTTGGAGACACGGATATATCTCGTCACCTCGGTTTCAACAAGGGAAAAAATATAACAAACGGCTTATCCTTGGAATAAGACGTGTGCAAGATGCCGACAAGTTGATCCTTTGTTAGAGAAAGAAAAAAAAAAGAGGGAAAGATAAAGTCCACTTATCTTTTTTTTTGAAAATAAGCCTTTGAAAATTGCTAAGGCAGGTAATATTTTAATCTGTGCATTCATCCATTTTTCTGGAAAGATGGTGTGAAGGGAAAAATCTTGTTATGACTTACTAGTACGCATTTCCATCAATACTACTGCAAAAACTCAAAATCTTTTTAGCTATCGTCAATATTGGCGTACTGATTTTGCGGGATTTTCAGTTCAGGACGTAAAGTACCAAAACCAGTCGTCTGATTAAAGCCGCTTTAAACTCATCTTAGTTATTCAGATAAAAACATTATTTTTTAGATTATTAACAATTTGATGGTAATTTTAATCTGAATTGCTTCAATTAAAACATTTTTGTTTTAATTGGACTCATGTCAGGGGGCAAGAAAAAGAAGTAAGAACCCCTCCGTTTTCCTCCGGTATCTATTTCTGCCCCGGGCAGGGCGATAATCATTTCCCGTGATGGGCTTCAAAGCAACATATCAAGGATAAAAAGCGGCGGTGGTTTCGAGAGGGGTGTATTGTTAAAAAAAAATAAAAACACATGAAATAGAAACATTAAAAGGGGTGAAGATGGGGAAACAATGGATTTTCTCCTCTTCCAGCTTTTACGAGGTTAAAAAAATTTTCAAACATTATTTTCAATTCCTACAATTAATAATGGTCGATTATACTTAAAAAGTATGTATAATGCTATTTTTAAATTTTTTTTTAATGTTTTGTGAATTTTTTCAATAAGTCATAAAACTGTCTTAGACAAAAGTTAACTACTAAAAGAAAAAATGTTTCAATAAAAAGAAAATTATTTTTATTTGCAACTACTGAAGATGAAACAGGGGTACTATTCGAAAAAGTCCAGTTAACAAAAAGATAAAAACCAAAACCCTGCTATTAATCCACGACAAAAGAAAAAGTACTCCGTTTGAGCTTCCAACGAAAACTTCCCTATAGAGAAGTAACTATATAGGAGGGAAAGTATTGGGAAGAGGAAGTATATAGGGGGGGAAGTATAAAGAGGGGACGTAAACGGAGGGGGAAGTATATGGGAGGGGAAGTAAAAAGGGAAGTAAAAGGGAACGAAAGTATAACGAAGGGGAAAGTAAAAAGGAGGGGAAGAATAAGGAAGGGGGAAGTTTTTATTTCTTTTTCAAAAATTTTCAAATTTTCGAAAAGGGTTTTTTTTTTCGAAAAAGTTTTTTTTTTTTTTTTTTCGAAAAATTTTCCGGGTTTCCTTTTTTTTTTTTTTTTTCAATTTCCGAGTTTTCGTTTTTTTTTTTCGAAAAATTTTCCGGGTTTTCCTTTATTTTGCGTTTTTTTTTTTTTTTCCGAGTTTTTTTTTCGAAAATTTTCCGGGGTTTTTTTTTTTAGCGTTTTTTTTTTTTCCGAGTTTTTATTTTCAAAAGTTTGTTATACTTCCCCTCCTATACTTCCCCCTTGTTATACTTCCCCTCCCATTTTCCCCCTCCGTTATACTTCCGCTCCTATATACTTCCCCTCCTATAATATGTACTTCCCCCTATATGTTACTTCTTTATGGAAGTTTTCGTTGGAATCTCTTCAAACCAGTACTTTACGTTTAGAATGAACTAGTACGGACTCGGTCAGATAATTAGTCCGCACCCAAAAGCCGCTTTTAGCCTAATCTTTAAGTCGATTTAAAAAAAATAGGGCGTTAGAGCGATTAGGTAGCGAAGGCTCATTTTAAAGATTAAAAACTCTTAATTTTTTGTGCTTTGTTGAGAACTGGACTGAAAATTTGATGATTTAAGCGTCCCTTAAACTCCTCGTTACGAAACTTATGAACCCGACCAGTTTCCCTTTGTTGTACTCCCCTCTTTTTCTAAGGTTTAAATTACTACATATGTAACCGATACGTATACAATTAAATCTTATTTAAAGTATAATAATGAAAGAGTGTGAACTTAAAAAGTAGCAATTGAATTAGTTTTTTTAATACGAAACAGGAAGTCGAGCATTCACCAATCCGAGTGCTTTTGACGAAAGGGAGAGTCGCCTTGTAGATCAATGGCTGATCCGCATATGTGCTCAATGTGTTTCCATTGTCATTTTCAACAACTAGTACTTTAGGGGCCTTTTCAAACTTTCATTCTTCCTCTTTAAATAAATTAAACCTTTTCATTCATAATTACTTTGTGTAAAAAAATTTTTTTGTTTTATTTGAAACAAATTAAGATGACAACGGTAGCCGATATCATCCACCTGCCGATAATTGGCTAAATCTTTTTTGTGGCCTTAATTGGACGGAGGCCACCTGTGAGCCAATATGAGCACGCGATCAAGTCGCATCTTCATCCGAAAAAAAAACTTGACATCTGAAATTGAGCCGTTTTAATTTAGAGAAAAAAAATTTAATGACTTAATCCGTAGGATTTCCTGAACGTTGCGTGTCTCGATTATTCCCTTTTCTTTTTCGACTACCTGACTACGTTTAGGCAGAAAAGCATCGCGTGGAAACCATTATTTACATTTCTCACGACAAATTAATAGTTTCACACCGGATATTATAATAAATGCCTTTCAAACATAAATTTTTGTTTGTTTAGAAGGAAAAAAATGAAGTGCCGTCTAACGTCACTATTATTAACTACTGCAGCGTGCATAAAAATTTGGCCTCCTTGCACATATTTTTCAAATGTGGAAAAAAAGAGCTTCCAACGAAAACTTCCTTAAAGAGAAGTAACAATATAGGAGGAAAAGTATATGGGAAGGGGAACTATGTAGGAGGGGAAGTAAAACGGAGGGGGAAGTATAGGGGAACGAAAGATAACGAAAGGAGGGAAAGTATAAAGGGGGAAGTGTAAAGGAGGGGAAGAATAAGGAAGGGAAGTTTCTATTTTTTTTTTTTTTTTTTTGAACATTTTTTTTTAAGTTTTTTTTTTAGAAAAATTTTTTTTTTTTTTTTTTTTTTTTTTTTTTTTTTTTTTTTTTTTTTTTTTTTTTTGCAAAATTTTCCGAGTTTTTTTTTTTCGAAAAATTTTTTTTTTTTTTTCAGAAAAATTTTCTAAATTTTTTTGTCACAAAAATTTCTAAGTTTATTTTTTGAAAAATTTTTCATTTTTTCCAAAGTTACATTTTTCTTCGCCGGCTAAAGAAATTAGTGTAAAAATTTGGTGAAATCGGATGAAAAACTGTGGCCGTAAAGTGTTCCGGAAAAATGCTACGGCCGGCCGGAACCACCGACAAAGTTGAGATCGATGTAGATCCATATTCGAATTTACCCTACGGGTCTGGAAGACCCCTCCCCGAAAACCCGACGTGGAGGGTATCACAAAACTTCTTTAAGGAAGTTAAAAAAAGGAAGATTCTTGCATAAAAACTTGGATCGTGGAACCCCAAAAGACCGAGAAAAAGAATAATGAAAGAAAGAAAAGGATGTAAGGACGAAACCTAAATCTTAGCCATTCGAAATCGAAAATGCAAAGTTATGATTAGTAATTTGGTCTCTCATTTCAGATGGAGTAAAATGTTTGAAGTAAGTTTTCTTTGGGAAATATTAGTGTCGTTTCGAGATTATCCGAGTAGAAAACGGGAGAGTTTAGAAGTAAAAGAGAAAAGGGAGAAGTGGAAAGCGGACGTCGGATCCTGAATGGCCCAATAAGAGGAAAGTCTTTCAATAAATGACTCAGCTCTTAAACTCAAAGACTTTAGGTGAAGGAGACGATATCAGGGTCTGAGATAGCCATTCATCCATTTTCCCTGGTTCCTTTTCATTAGGGGACAGTTTACCATTCCTCCTCCCCGCCCACCCGGAGTTCCCTATGCCTCCTTTAATCTTCTCGCTCGTCTTTTCATAAATTAACCCTCTTTTATGACTTTACTTCAAACGAGGGGCCCATGGAGATCCTAATTCGATTAGGGTAGCGCGTTTTGTTTTTTCAAAGGACAGCCTATATCCAAAATGCTAATCAAGTTTAGAAGCAAAAATGTTTCTCATTCCACAATGACAAAATCTCCAAAAGAACATCTGAATTTATTTAAAGTAATCGAACCAAGTGAAAGATTCAGAAATAAAGGAGAATGAAGTCGATCCGTCGCAGAGGATAAAGTTTCGGCGTAGAAAATAAATCGGTGACCCCAAGGATCATTTGCGAGGCAATCGAGATTGGGAGGGAAACCAATAAGAAGGAATGGAGAGGAAAGGGCCGGAGGGATGGAGCCCATTGTGCTTCTCCATTGTGGGAAATTGAAGCGAAAAGTCGATAGATTGCACTCAGAGGGGAAATAAAGATGGGAAGTCATAAATGACTGATGTACCATGAATTTTCCTCTTCCAATAATATTCCCTAATAACGTAATCTATTCGGTCCCGTTTTTTTTATTTTTTTTTCTCCCTTTTTATATATCACAATGGGGAAATATGTAAGTATAGGCTGGGCGGTTTCACACGTTTATGAAACGTAGGGAGGGTCTCTTTTGTCAAGAGGGTGTTAATTCGAGAAGTACGATTGTTGAGAAGCAGATGTTGCTCTCGGTTTTTTTGTATTCTGTGTTTGTGGGCGTGAGTTTCCTCGTATGAAAAACGGCGACGTCCACCCTAAACGCTGTTCAGATCGTTAAAACTTGGTTTCTATAAAGAGATCTAATTCTCTGAAAAAGGTGCCTTTTTATTTTTCGCTTCCGGACCATAAAATCAAAAAACTCGCCACTTAGTCTCATTTTTTCAAGCAAAATAATCGTGAATGAGACAAGGGTTCTGGTACTTAGAGCCTAAACTGAAAAATCCACTATGAATAGTCCACCAATCTTTCAATCAGAAATTGATGTTGCACAGCTAATAAAGATTGATATTTAGATCAGCTGGATGCACTAGTTATGATTTGATCAATGACACCTGCTGCCGAAGGTTCATTATTTATACTTTTGCATGTAAAAAAGTTTTCAATTTATTCAGAAATATCGAAAATAGATTATAATTTTTAAAAAGTTATAAAATGATTACAATCTTATAATTTGTTTAAGTCTTTATAAGATTAGAATTTGAGAGATCTTAATTAAACATGGCTAGTAATTAGAACAGATCGTAAAATTCGTGAGGCTTTTTATTAAAAGGGCAATCAATCAATTTGTAACCCGTTTCAAGACGTCGAGCGCCTTGTTTGTTTATTGATCCGGTTCTGAGTTTTAAAAGCGTTTAGAGAAGAGAAATCGAAGTAGAAAAAAAAAGGTGGCAGGTGGCTTTACGAAATCAAATGCGGACAGCTGGACGTGGGAGAAGGCCGAAGATAATTTTTGGAAGTCTCTCCGGTTTCCAGGGTGTTTTCAACAGGTCTTTTGTTTTGGGGTGCCGCGATCTTTTTTTCTCCCAGAACATTTTTTAGGATGCTAAAGGAGACCACCGGCTGCGCTTCTCACAACAAACACGGATCAGATGACTTTTTCGGTAAGTTATATTGTGTTTATTTAATAAAACCGCATATGCGAAAGAAAACAAAACTGTTGTATACAACAAACGGTTTTTTTTCTTAGCTCAGTTACTCTTGTAGCATTCCCCAGACCTAGATTTTGTGCCCTTTTGTACCCGGTGAAAACTGCGGACGGCCGGACTAAAACGCGTCTCTGGAAAAGGGCCTGATTGGTGATCTTTGCCGATCATGAGTTTGTCTGTGGCGCCGGCCGCCCGTCGCAATTTTTTTTCAGTTACGGTTAATGGTTGATCGATAAATTGACCATGAAGTGGTGATGGTATCACAAACGTCTCCAATCCTAGAATTTACCTTCTAGAACGTCTATAATCCTAGACGTTGACTTATAGAACGTCTATAATCCAATTTGCCTTATAGAACGTCTATAATCCTATTAGTTGCCTTAAGACGTCTATAATCCTAGTAGTTGCCTTCTAGAACGTCTCCAATCCTAGAATTTACCTTCTGAACGTCTACAATCCTAGACGTTGACTTATAGAACGTCTATAATCCTATTAGTTGCCTTATAGAACGTCTATAATCCTAGTAGTTGCCTTCTAGAACGTCTCCAATCCTAGAATTTACCTTCTGGAACGTCTATAATCCTAGACGTTGCTTATAGAACGTCTATAATCCTAGTAGTTGCATTCTAGAACGTCTATAATCCTAGAATTTACCTTCTGGAACGTCTATAATCCTATTAGTTGCCTTATAGAACGTCTATAATTCTAGTAGTTGCCTTCTAGACGTCTCCAATCCTAGAATTTACCTTCTGGAACGTCTCAATCCTAGACGTTGACTTATAGAACGTCTATAATCCTATTAGTTGCCTTATAGAACGTCTATAATCCTAGTAGTTGCCTTCTAGAACGTCTCCAATCCTAGAATTTACTTCTGGAACGTCTATAATCCTAGACGTTGCTTATAGAACGTCTATATCCTAGTAGTTGCATTCTAGAACGTCTATAATCCTAGAATTTACTTCTAACGTCTATAATCCTATTAGTTGCCTTATAGAACGTCTATAATTCTAGTAGTTGCCTTCTAGATCTCCAATCCTAGAAATCTTGGCCGGGGGAATGCTACATGGTAACTGAGCTAAGAAAAAAAAAACCGTTTGTTGTATACAAAAGTTTTGCCATAAATATGAAATTTTAAGCGTTTTTTTCAACATTTTGGATTGAACAAACTTTGTGCCCGAAAAAACCATTGATTTATCCCATGAAAATTAGGCACACATCTAAATTTTAACGGAATTTAAACTGAGTTAGTCTAATGGGGTTCGCCACACATTTTTACCGCTAAAAAGGGTCCACTTGCCAAAAAATTGGGAATGTATTGTATAAATATATTAATTAATAGAATCCTCGAGAGATTTTATATATGTGGTAATTTCCTGATATAATAATTTATAATTGTCATATCGAATGACATGCGACTTAACGATTATCCATGGAAGTCTTCATTTAATTACGTTTAATATCAAATATGTAATAATACCTCCGCATGGAAATTAAGCGATGTTTAAAACGCTGAATAACGTCGTTCCCGCTAAACTAAACGTGGGCCCACCGATCGTTAATTAATTTTAACCATTTTATTGTTGTCCGCATGCACGTCAAAAGCGAGTAATCCCCTCAGGGGCCCTCCCATTAGTCAATTGTCATAATTAGAGTTTTAACTAAATTGGGATTTTCCGCGCGGCTTTTGTAATCCTTATAACGTCAATTGGCCATTATATTGAAACGTGGATTAGGTTTATATATATAATAATATGTGCCATTAGTGTAGGTTTGTGTAGGTGAAAATATGCAGGAATAATTAATACCTACGATTTTTGACAGTAGAACAAAGCCTTAATGCATAGGTAATATTGGGAGGGTGGGCTCTGGTCCTGAATTTTTGCAGACCATTTTTTCCTCTCCTCCATCCACCAAGATTACTCTTTTTAGCTTTTTACTTGATCTTTTGTTCAAGAAACAATATTTTTAGGCGTTTTTGACCCTCTTGTGGCATTTTTACTTTCTTTAGCCAATTGTAATACCATTGAAGGATGGTTTTCGAGAAGGCCTGGAAGCAAAAATAGAAGGTGCCTTGGGTTGCGTTTTCTGGGTATCGTGGATCTCGGCTCCAAAGGATAAAAAAACTTGTGGTATAGTATCTGGATTACGTAATGAATTAAGTAAAATTGTTTAAAAAATGTTACTATTGAGTAATTTAAGATTTACTGAACAAAAGGCTGGATAAGAGTTTGGGGACAGATGGTGTCCGATTTCGGCTCGCGTAAGTGGAGATTTGCGGGCTTTTTTTTCTTTCTCTCTAGAGAATAATACGTCTAAAGTGTTGAGGAGGTGTTGAACCAGGTAGACCGCTAATGGACTCTTCAAAATCACCGTCGAAAAACACCCTTGTCAAAACACTAAAGAACTAAAACGTCGTCAAGAGATTTTTAAAAATAGGATTCATGGAAAGCTTACGTCTTTAGGAAACTTCAAGTGCACTTAAAGGACCGTTTAAAGGGGGTTAATGAGGGTAAACTAGGGTTTAGGTGCAGCCATTAACAACTGCAGTCTTTATTTTTTTTATTAGGTTTGAAATTCTTCTAAAAACTGGAGATAAGCACTTGAACGATATTGAACATAACATTGATTTAATCCCAGTGTGAGGTAACAGGGCGCACGGGTTGGAGTGTACTTAAGACTCAAATATCCCCCACCACATGCGTTCTTCAGTTTTCACCCTATCGACTCAAAAGGGGGAGAAATTGCTAATCTTTTACCTGTCAACATGTCCCGTTTCTGCTCTCAGTAACTAAATAAAATTTAATAAGTATACAAATTTATTATTTCTAATATGTTCAAAAATGATTAGATTTTTTTTTCTATTTTTCTGAAGGCCCTTTTTTCAGTTTTTTTCTAGGTAGATTTTTTTAACATATGAATTTTTATTAACCATTGTCAGTGGAGAACACATTTTCCGGGAGGAAAACTAAAAATAAAAAATAAAAGGCCGTGTAGTGAATTTTTGATTTCCCAATGAGGGAGTAGTGGAGGATGAGTATGCCAATTTTGAACCAAATTTAGATTTTTTAAAAAGTTGCTAAAAAAATTTGTAATAAGAAAGTAAATTGTTGAAGAAAGGAAGCGCGTTAATATTGTAATTGATTCGTTTAAAATTTATCCGGCGAGCTGTTTGTAGGTTGGGTGTTGTAGATGAGGTTTAGTGGAACGATGAGAAGTTGAGAGGGAGGGAGTGAGAGAGAATGATGGTGAGGAGGTGGTAAGGGGGTGGATAATGTAGAGAGAGGTCTACTCGAGCCAATTAGGGTGGAACATTTACCTTACAATAGTAGCGTGTATTGCATTAGGTTAAGTAAAGGGAGGTGTAAAGACTTCGGGGTATCGACCACGGGTGGAAAGGGTGGGGAGGAAGGGAGAAGCCGAAGGCGGAGCTTTTAACTCGAAGCGGGGGTCGGTTTTACAGCCAATCCAAGCGTTTCGAGCCCTCCCTGAGTCTGAATCGCGTGAAACGCCCACTCAGGAGAGATCGGCCCCGAAACCGGTCCCGATTCCGAAAGAGAAAAACAGTTGTGTCTTGTGTGCTATGTGAAGTATGAGCGAATCTCCGAAAATCGACGTCGTCAGCGAAGACGAAGGAGAGACGAAAAGGTCCGACACAAGACCCCAAGGAGCCTTCACTAGTTTTTCTATTTCGAGTATTCTAAGCAAAGAATCGAAAACGCACAAAGATGCATCTTCTCAACACCTACCTGAACCGTTTACAATTCAACATCATTCTGCAGACCCAGCTATGCTTTCAAGGTAAACAAAATTAATTCAAGTTACTAAAAATCTTAAGCTATAAGCCGACTCGGGCAATCCGCAGCAACCGTTTTTTTTTTGGAAAACCTCGCAACCGCGATTTTAGTTCCATGAGCACCAAATTTTCAATTAATCTTCCTTTCATAACGAAGTGATAGGTAACTCCAGGCCCATACTTCTTATAATTAATTAATTTACTAATAAATCTTAGGTCTGATAGTTCTTCTTTTTGGCAAAATAACTTAATTAGATGTGTGGGGTCAAGGAGATTTTTGGCGAATTTCCTGACTTGCAACAAAAAAGTTGCTTTTCCCCCAATTTTTAGGTAATTTTTTCTTTCTGTTTTTAATAATTCCCGTACATCTTTGTAATAAAGGCACTTGTACTTTGCAATCAACCCTGCTTGTTCATTTCAAGTTTTTAATAGATTTTCCTGGTAGCCTTTCTTAAAAAAAAACCTTGTCGGAAGCACTGGTAGTCCCCGTCCGTCGCCAATTTTTTGGGAACTGAAACGCAATTTTGGTGGTTTTCACTAATTTCACTGAGAACTCCTTTTGCAGGATCAAGCCTTCTTGGATGTGATAGCCCTTTCTTCCGGGAAAAATTCATTTTCATTTTCTTAAGGATAACAATTCAAACTCTTTTTACTACAAAAACATTGTTTGGCTTAGAATTTATCTTAAATTCTATTTAATTCTACCTTAAATTCCGTACCTTAAGATTCTTATTTTCGCCATCAAAATCGATAAAAAAATATTAATTTTTAAAAATCAACAAAAATTATTACCTGTAAAAAGACATTTCATTCGCGGGGCGGAACGCCACCGAGCTCTTAATTTTTACGAAATATACTCAAGGAAACGTATTTTTTAAACCTAAAAGCTGGTTTAATGATTTTTTCTAATTTTTAACCATCAACTGTTTGAAGTGCAGCTGGGACAAACGGGAGCGCTCTCAATAAAAGCGATATACTTATTTTTATTTTTTAAAAATTTCGGTTTACTTAAAGATTAGGTAAACTGGGTGAAGATCACTGCTATCAGTACGACCTAAGCTGCAGAGAGATTAAGGTGGGAAATACTTTCGTTTTGGGCGGGACAGTCCCGCTTTGGAGACTTGTCCCGCTGGATTTTGGTAGTTTTCATGGATTTTATGGCAGAAAAGCGAGATAGACGTACTTTTTGCTCTTTGGGTGGGGTTTGGCTTGGCGGGGCGGAACGCTGCATCGCTAGCTCTTAGCGATAAATAAAAAATCAAGATAGGTAGCTACTTGGTGAAATTCCTATGGAAATGCCGCCACAGACAAAGTCATAATCGATATTCGTTCGTTCGTTCGTTTCAGCGTTCAGGAATAACAATTTCCGAAATCCATCTCCCGAGCGTATGACAATAACTTCCTTTTCAGAAAGCCATAACGCGGTTCTTCCAACTGAAAACTCCTGCCATATTATTTATTTTTAATTGTATTGCTGGAGCAGCGTTACAAACAAACCCATGCCTCATAATATAGAAATTGGTCGATAATTTAAATTATGGGATTATAGTTAACCAGTTATAAAACTAATATTATGTTATAAAGTTTATATTTTATTCGTTAAAATACTTTATTTTTCTTAATTCACCTATGCGCAATATATTTATCTAAATAAATAAAAACTTATTTTTTGTAAAATTTCCATCGTAGTTAGATTCTTCTAAAGCGAAACTTAATTATTAATCGTTCTAGGGGTATTTTAAGCCTTAAGAAAATTCCTTGGAGGGGCTCCATTTATGATTCAGTACGTCCCTGTAGAATTAAAGTAACTTACGGCATTTAAAATTTTAAACGCTTCTTCCTCTTTGAAAATAAAGAGCTAAGTGCTTCTCTTCAATATTTCACCCTTTCCGAGATCGTTTACAGGAGGTGAGTTCTAAAATTTTTTCCCCCCTACGATAAATTTTTTATTCAAGAATATTTTAGGTATAAAAAAGTTGAAAATTATATTTGAAAGCCTGATTAAAATATTATGAAACAATAAGTTCATTAAATTATCTTCCCATTTTTTAATCTAAAATTTTACTCAAAGGTTTATTTTTTTATACAAAATTTTCTTTGAACAGTTTTTCGTCGCCGATTTTCAGACCTCCTGTTGACGAAATGACAAAATTCAAATCTGGATAAATTTCCCTTTATCTTGATTGATTAACGAGAGATTAAACGGGCGTGAATAAGTGGTGGGGTGAAGAGGGTGGGAAGAGTAAAATGGGCTGTTGCTCGACCATCATCTACGTCCGTCGCTCGTCTGATAAATTAATTTGTGAGTCGAGTGAAAATTTCAGGGGTCGCCCTCTCTCGACTGGCAGATGTCCCGATGACTTCGCCTGATAAAACAAACAACTGTTTACCCTCTCCGCATTATGATATTCGTGATAAACTACGATTATCCGAATTACCTCGCCAAATTAAGGGAGTGCTTTTTACTTCACTATTAAAAAATTACTAAAAAAGCAAATCTATCCATAAAATTGGATTTTTTTTTTCTTGCTATAACCCTTCGAGGGGTGTAGCTCAGAAATTCGTCTCCCCATCCCTACAATGAGGAATTTCTGCCTTTACTCTTGAAATGAAGTTTATTAATAATTTTTTTCCTGGGTTATTTACTTTATCTGGTTTTAATTTTATCCGAAATCATTAAGAGGGATATTCTCAATTGTTCGTAAGTCGTATAAACCCGTTGAGTGACGCCAGCCACCCGGTTTCTCGTTTAATCCCTAAAAGAAAGCCGCTCTGGGTTCAGATTTTTTTTTTCTCCTCTTCCCCCTCATCTTAAAACATTTAAAGCTTCCCATTAAGCTTTATTCCGATTAAGATAAACAATGATTTTTCTTCTTTAAAAGCTTTTCCCCCGGCCGAGATTTTTCAAAGGGAGATTTACCGACGTTTTTAACGCGGTTTAGGATTGAATTTCATCGTTTCATTTTGACAGGGAAAAAAAAATTAAATGTTTAAAAACAAGTCAGGAGCTGTCCCCGACGGGAACTTCCTTAATGAGAAGAATTTAGGAGAGAAAAAAAGGGAAAGTTTTGAGGAGGGGGAAATAATTTTTTTTAAACATACCAAATATAAATAATATTTTTGGCGGAGGGATGCCTTATCGACCATGGTGAACGTCTCACATTTCTCCCTACTTTATAAAAAATAATAAATATGTGTTTTTAAATAGAATTTAGAAAAAAAAATTTTTCACCAAAAATTTTGTACAAAATTTAAAGAGTAATTCTTGAAAATTTTGTGGAAATCGTTCCAACTGGCCGTTTATAATTGTTTTGTAAAACTTCAAACAAACATTTTTTCGAAATTCAAAATTCGCTCTCAAGAATTTCTTGCTCAACCACTTCTGTGAAAAGGTGAAAATCGGTTGAAAATTGTGGCTGTGTTCCGGAAAAAATCCGCAGATTAAGTTGAGATCGGCGAAGATCTATCCCTTCGAGGTCTGGAAGACCCCTTCTCTCAAAACCCATCAGTGAGGGTAAAATAATAACCTCGGAAGTTAAAAATGAGGGACTTAAAGCAGGTCGGGGGAAAAGTAAATTTAGAACTAAAAGATACGGGAAGGAATTTTATTGCTTTTATGTGGGAGGGTTGTTTGATGTTCCATGGTTTCCAAGGCAACGAATACGTGGTGTGATTCGTTTCTAGATAGAACATCCTCCTCACTTTGTCACAACTTGATGCCATCTCATTTTATATATTTTATCCAATCGTTCAATACATCTAATTAGCGTTAGGTGGCAAAATTGTGGAAAAATGGCAAAGAGGACTAAAAAATCGGAAAACAATCAAAAATCCTTCAAAAAAGGGTTTTCAAAAAAGACAGAAAGATCGCGGTTTGTCTTCAGGAGAAGTGCCGTTTTACTTTATTTCTAGGTGGCAGTGGTGCTGTAATACGCCACCTACGTCTACCCCCTGGCTTTCCTTCACCTTAAAAATTTCTTACTGTCATTATATGATCTATGAGTCTTTAATGGGGTATTAGATTTCGTCAGATTTTTTTCTGAGAACTCACATATACCTGGCTTTAAGATAAGCATCTCTCCCACGTGCCTTTTCCCCTTAAGCTTCACCTCAAACGTGTAAACAAGTAAATAATGCCTTTCACCTAAAATAACTTAGATGCAAACATTGATATGTCCTCTGGTTGAAATCTAGTATTTAAATTTGTTAGTGAGGGATTGAAAGCGTTCCCTTAAGTGAGGGCTCCCTTTAAATAATTGATTGGGGTTCAAATCGTCTTTTCTTAAACAATGGCCGGAAGTCTTCTCTCCTCCCCAGGAGATTTTCACTCCACCCTACGGAGCTTTTACCGCCGGGGGAAAATCCGCAAATGGAGTTTATTGTCAACAGACAATAGCTTTTAAAACATTTAAATTCTAACGGTTCAAAAAATTTATATCCATTTTGAACAAATTGGACAATTGAAAAGTAATATTATGTCAGGGGCGAAATTTCCCGGAAAAGTTGGGTGACCAAAACACAGGCAATTACATTTAAAAAAAACATTAGATTAAATTAATCTTTTTAGCTTTTTGAGAAGCTAAGTAAATCTTCAAACAGCAATCCATAAATTGCAGGTCTCAGCAGATTCTTTCGGCGATCGTGCTCCCTTCACAATCCCTGGTTTCTTATATTTTGCCAAGAAACATACTTTTTCTAGGCCTTCCAGCCAAGTTTGGTTTTTTCAACAATCTTCGCCCTCCATCCTTTGCGGGCCTTCAACCCACTTCGCTACTGAACTCTTTGAAAGTTTGTCGCATTTTAGCTTCAATGTCCACTTCAACTTTTGACATGTTTAACCTTTGCAGTTAGGGTTGATTAGGGAATTCAATGATTTTTAAACGTCCCCAAATGATCGCTTAAAACGTGGGTTATTTTCAGGAATAGAATGTTGAAATCGATATTTTGGTGGTTGATGAGAAAATTTAGAAGAACATTAAAAAAATAAAGGTTGAACTTGGTTATTATTTTAGATTAAAGATTCTTTTTAGTTGTAAAATTACATAACAATTGCCTAAACGATCGATTAGGCTGAAAGGCGAGAGGATCGGTAGGTAAACAAGATATTCTGTCGGAAGCTCTCATCCCCCATGGTTCAACCGCCCCATTTCACTACTCTCGAAACAGGGCATTTCCTTTATTCATGAGCCCCTTAAAGTTTCTCCAGTATCTCCCTCCGTTTATTGAGGTCCCTTATGAATAATGTAGTCGTAGACTCGTTCTTGAAGAAAGTTACTTAATGGGCCTCCCCGTTAATGATTAACAGCTTCCCGTTAGTAGGGTTGAAGGCGACGTCGAAGGTGACAAAGCCTTCGTAATCGCAAAAAGTCTTCGCTGTCCCCGGTGCTTTCTGGGAAAAATACTATAAGGAATCATCCCCGACTCTTCTAAACAAAAGGTTTGGTGCTACGTACTAAATTCTTATCAAAAAGCCCTAGAACTCCAAAAAAAAAGGTTTTTTTCAAGGGTATGACGGTTTGAAAATACGTGTATTGTAAAATGACGCTTAAATCAAGAATAAAAAATTTTGTTTTGACAGTAAAATTAGCTTGGAAAATAGAAGTTGGATATTTTAGAATAACAATCATTGATGCCGATAAAAGAAGGTGTTAAGAAAGGGGTGGGAAGAGGGTTTGAAGGATGTGTTTTTGTGCCCTTTGGGAAAGGAGGCTGCGGTGGGATATTGGGATGTATTCGAGCCCGTCGAGGCTCCTAAAATGGAGTACAAGTTAAGAGGCCGGGAAGTGAGCACTTTGAGCTAAGTGCTTTCTCCTTCCGAGGCTACCCTCCCTTTCCTCCCTTAGCCAAGCCACAAATCAATGCCGCCTCCCTGCCCCTCTTCGCCTACTCCTCGTTTTCCAACTCCGACGGCTACACCTTCAAATTACCTCGAGAGAGTTTTACTTCCCCCGCTTGCGGCCGTTTTCTGAAAGGAAAACTTAGTTGAATACCTCCCTTGACAAAAGGGAATAACGAAAATGGTTTATTCTTCATTCTGATTGCTTCTTTTATTCTTCAAAGTGTTTTTTCTAACACTTCAATTTTTTTTTCTGCAGGTTAGGCCTGATGGGTCATCTTGGAGCTTTGCCTTTATTTTTCCCAAGCCACCACCCGTCCAGTCAGGCGTTGGATAAACCCTGGTACAGCGCCGCCGTCGCAGCAGCAGCCTGGGCACGAGTACAACCGCCTCCGATCAGCCCCACAGGTAAGAAATCAGTCAAAACACCTCACGAAACCGTTAAAATTAAGTTGCGGAGAGTCTGTTTAGCTTGACAGGATGATGGGGGGACGACGGTGATGTTGCGAGGAAGAGGGGAGACAAGGGAAGGCGTGGCTTAACCTAAAGAGGGGTGGAATATAGACCAACCAGGAACAACTTTAGCAACAACCCCTGTCATCCTTGTATCGCTTACATCTGCTTCACCCTCCCCGCACCCTTTCCATCCAAAACGTTATTAGACTGTCACGCTTAAATTATCTTTTTTACCATTTCCACCAAAGGCCACACGAGTTATTATTCTTAAATGCTTTATATCTCAAAAGCGAGGATGCTTCCATTAAAGGATAATTCTTTAATTGTCACTTTTCGAGTATTCCTGACTTCAAATTTTTCATGATGCGGCACTTGATTCGGTTTTTGGGTTTTTGGCGAGAAAAGATCCCTAAACCGTGCATTAGGAGACTTACAAACAGAAAAGATCCCGAAGTCTGGAAGGGTGGCCGAGCGTAAGGGATTTCGTCTCCTAGCAACCCTCGTAGGAAGGGTAGTCTTTAATGTTTTACCCCAGATACACACACTTCTCCCATCCGATATCGAATGTTCGACTGTCCTGGATTTTCATTGGACATTTTTCAGGAAAAATCATCGAATTTCTTTCCCACTTGTTGTAGAATTTGCTCAGAAAAATCCTGAAGCGATTTGCGCGTTTTGGGAAAGTTATTTGACGAGCCACGAGCCAAGAGAAGGCGCCCGTTTGAATTAGTGTACATTTCCGACTCTAATAAGACCTAATGCGCCACAGTTAGCACTTAATCAGCCGAGAGCGGAGTGGGCTCTTGTTTACTCGGTTCTCCTCTCGGGCGCAAACCATTAATTTTCTTTCGGACCACCTGCGCCCCATGCTAAAAAAAATTGAGAGAAGATAATTCGGGGATAACCTTTTTAAACTAATAGAAAAATACTTTTATAGCCGGAAACGTTTGTTTTATTGACCGCTTTTTTTCCGAGAAGGTGTGCCGGACCTCTTTTGACGGGAAGGATTAGGTTATGGTTGCAGTAAATGGTTTCACGGATTACCTCAAAAAAGAAGCGATTCGGATGAGGGGTTTTGGCGGGGTACAAAAGCTGTTTTAAATGAACCCACTTGAAAACTCAACAAGGGATCGTTGAAGCGGACGCGGCCGCTTTTCGAAAGGGATTTGTTCAATTAGTGGACACTCGGTTTGAGCCCTTTTTCCAAGGATTTACTCTACTCAACGGAATTACCAGAATCCTCTGTAAAAGTTTTTTTTTTATTACAAATTATTTTGATTTTATATTGTGTATGAAGATTTTTTTAAAAGTGATTTTTTCCCGCTGCAAAATAGCCAAATTCAATTTTACTTTTATAGCTTATATTGTATTTGAAATATAATAAATGTGGGAGATTTATAAAATAGTTCCTTTGTGGAGATAAAATGAATAACTCGGGGACAATAGACTTTTGTGGTTTCTCGTCGGACTCAAATTGTACGGCTGATTGAGATTGGCTCATTGTGGAAACGTCCGTTTGTTATCTGTCGTAAAGTGATTACTCGGTAATTAGGGGGAGAAGTGGGCGGATGAAGCCCTTCTCTATTGTCCCTTGTTGTCTTCGCCCGGTGTCAAATACCCTCTTACTCAGCCTATTGATTTGAGTTGAATGCTGACTACAAACCGTGGAAGCCATAGAAATCTTAAGCGGTGCTTTGAGACGAAAAAACTTTTCTCTCTCTCTCTCTTTTTCTAAATCAACAAGCTAAGGTTAAACATTAGTCTTTTTATTTATAAAGTCCCTCATTAACCTTTTTTTGTCCCCTAAAAGTACCGGCGGTCAGGATGTTAGCACAGCTTATCTGATAATTTTCGGCAATAAAAAGAGATTGTAGATTAGCTCTAATGTTAAGTCCAAATTGCTTCCTCCCTCGTTTGCTAACAACCTTTTTTGAGAAAGGTTTTTTTTGTGTGTGCAAAATTAAAGAAAAAACATTTCCCGGACTTTCTGGTGTGATCTTTTTTTGATTTTTTTCGTTTTTGTTTCAGGCGGATCGACAACCACAAACGAAGAGACGAGTCGACCATCGACGCCTCGTAGTGTCGGCGCTGGAACGTCGGCCAACCACGGGGAAAGACAGGGGAATTCAAGTCCGGTATCATCCAGCCCGGAAGTCTCCCCGAACGTGCCTGCGCTGTACCAACACAGAGAATTCCTCCCAAAATATTCGAATCAAGATGACAACCAAGATGACGATATTCAAGACGACGATGATGACAAAGAAGACAAAAAGGAGAACCAAGGGAACAAAAGGAAGAAAAAGACAAGAACCGTTTTTTCCCGTAGTCAAGTTTTCCAGCTAGAATCGACATTCGATATGAAACGATACCTTTCCAGTTCCGAACGAGCTGGCCTGGCAGCTTCTTTACATCTGACGGAGACCCAGGTTAAAATTTGGTTTCAAAATAGACGCAATAAATGGAAGAGGCAGCTTGCCGCCGAGTTGGAAGCGGCGAACATGGCTCATGCCGCTCAGAGGTTAGTCCGAGTCCCGATCTTATATCATGAAGGCGCCAACATCCATCATCTGAGCACGTCAGGCCCGACACAATCTTCGGTGACAACAAGCCAGTCTTCATCCCCTTATCCTCTTTATTACCCTCATCCACAATCTCTTCCAGCAAGTCCGGTAGTTTCCAGAGCTCCTCTCCCAGGCCTCGTTTGAGACTTGACCCCCAGGGACAACACCTAGAGCGCTTAGATCGTAGAACGGGTGCCCCAATATTTCTAGTCGTCATTGTACATAGGGTAAACGAATTTTTAGCACAATTTTATTATTTTATTCTTTCAAAAGGGAAACCTAATTATCATTCTGATTGGGTCATTTTCATGAAACTTCTATCAGAGTCACACACAGCCTTCACAATTTCAGCAAAAACTGCCATTACAGTTATATTCTCAAAATCATCAGAATTAACGGTTGAGTCCATCGTAGGCTCATTTTGTTGCTAGTGAACTGCGTAAAAATTTAAGGTTTGAGAGTGATCCAAAAAGATGTTGTAACCCACTGAGAATAAAGTCTGATATTTATTTTATTCTTTAAAAAAATCAAATTCCACGATTAGAGGAATCCACTATCCTCTTCGATAGTCGAACTATCGATTCTTTTGTTTTCGATATTTTTAGATAACTTATCAAAAATTCCTCATTTTATAACCCTAAATTTGTTCTGACAATAACATCTCTTTTCAATAGTGACTCTTGTATATTTTTAATGTATATAATTTAATTTATTTCCTTTTCTGATTGAGGGGCGCTCGTTAGACTCAGAATTTTATAAAATGTACAAAATAAAATTTTCAATATGCTTTATTTCAATAGATATTTTAAGCTTGTAAATAGTAAATGTGAGTAGGTCTGCTGTAGCCCCATAAATTTGTAAAAAAAGAACATATCAGTGTAATTAGCCAACATAAACAGCTTGTACAATATTAAAGTTACCAGACATAAAAGAAACAAAACATTGTAGTCACATTCCTTATTTGTATAATAATTGTCTATATGTGATATGTGTATTTATTAGGGTGTAACATTAAAGTTGAATATTTAAAAAAGAAAATTCTTTAATCTAGTTAACCTTTGGGAATCCGTACGTTTGAAACCGTCAGCACTTAAAAAGTGAATAATCGGCAAATCAACACTACTTACGTTACGTAAGCTGCGAAATAAAATTTTTTTAGAAAAAGTGAATATTTCCTGTTGGCCCAGGGGTCGAAAAATAGTCGTAATTAAGTCGATTTATCACATGGGCAGGTGCTTTTTGAATAATGTTCAAACTAGCGCCTTCCGACACTTTGGTCTATTTACAATGGAGTGATAAAAAAAGCTAGTTTATCATGCAGGCAGCCTTTTGGACGTTAATTGAAAGCGTTTAATAAATTGTTGGGTATCAAAAATGAATGGTTTTTTGTTTGAAAGGCTTTTGAAAAATCGCTTTTTTTTTGTCCGACTGTTTTACGTTATCAAAACACTTTTTGTGCGTACAGGGTTAATTTTTCAGGAATGATGTTTGTTATTGTCGAGAGCAACGTTGACACACCGGTTCCCATTAGAACACCGAAGTGAAGCAACGTCGGCCATGGCATTATGGCGAAAGCCCCCGCCAGGGTCATCGGCAATATGATTTTCGATCTCCCGCCAGAAAACATCATCAGTTCTAACAATTGAATCTACAAAGCCTTTTTGCTCACAGCGTAATTGTGCAGTTCTTCCAAACAGATTTTTTTTTCTCCAAAAAGTTGATTTTTGCATGAAATTCAAGTGCTTGCTTATCAACAACTACGAAAGGTTGGCAACACTGATTCTACGCTCGTCAGGCTATTTTTTCCAGCCTTGTCATATTTCTTCCTCTTTCCAGCAGAAATGAAAATTTGAATGATGAGTGACTAATTGGGTGAATTCTCTATTTGCACTCTCTACTATTGCATTGGTCTCTATTGAGATGAAAGGGTATCGATCAGCGTTTCATTAAGTAATACGATAATCGGGGCCGATTCCGTCCTGAACGCCGGGGCTTCACCTTCCCTGAATAGGAAACCAGCTCAAAGCAAATTGAACGATTTAATTATCCGTGTCTGTAAACTTGAAATTCACCTGGTAAAAATGTTCGTTCGGTTAAAAAAACGTTCAATTTTTAGTTTAGGGTCAATCAGTGGCAGTATAAACTAAGGCTGTATCGATTTTCCATTTTTGCCACAAAAAAAGGGATCTTTCGGTTGATTTACGTTGAGCAATAACTTTCATACCTGTCGAGTGTTTATTTACGGATTTTTCAATCCGCCTATCGGAGTCTATTGAATCAAAAAATCTCTAAACGTCAGATTAGTGAGAATTAAATCACGTCAAATGCAACCTATTAAAGAGCGTCGGGAGGGCTGCGTGTGGGGCCGACAAACACCCATTACAACTCACCCCCTTCTCAAGTTCCTAAGCCGAAAATTAGTCGACATCCGAGATTCTCGGAGGGGTCTCCCCACTTCGATTTGGTATAAACTTTTCGGACTACCGTAGCGCAGCTGGAAGGAGAAAGAAAAAAAATGAAGAAGACCCATTATCCTAACGAGACACCCTTATCTTCACCATCTCACATAATTATACACCACCCTCGCCCCTTTTCGGACTCTAATTGAAAACAAAAACACGGCGGTAAATTGTTTCTTAATTATACTGCCGAAAATATTGTTGACTCTATAAATTAAGCGTTGCCTTTCATAATTAATACGGCATGTGTATACTGTATGAGCTCACCGGGGGATTCGTTAATACTCTTCCGTATTTTCAAAATAAATGAAGGTCTTACTAAAAATTCATAATAAGGGAGGAAAAAAAATTAATTTTCCTTTATTAATTGAACGTTTATACGAACTAACGAACTTGAGATTATATTTTTAAAAAACGATTTAAGAAATCATCTAAAAGCCTCATTTCGGTCGAACGGTACCAAGTTTACTGTACGTCAAGATTTGCGTTTTTTGGATGTCTGGATGTCAGCACCCTGTATAGATCGACTTCAAATTACATGCAGATCTTCTCTCCTTCGATAAGTATAAATTCTGAAAAATTCAAGTCGATCGGTTTGAAGGTGCCGAGATGTGTAGTACTATATCCCAAGTGCTTATTCCGGAACAGATTATCGAGCACGATTGGCGGACTTTTCGTACGGTCTATTGTTCTTCTTCAGTATTTGAACACTTCATACTGGTGGGGGTGATATTTCGTACTATTAGCAGGTATAAATTCAGGTAGTGAATTATCCTCAGGTAAGATTTTAAAGTGAGGGTGACAATTCGTACTGCAGGCAGGAAAAAAGAAAATTCATAATAATGTGTAAGAATAAACATCTGATTTTAAAGAAACATTGACACATTTTGTTTCGGTTTATAAATATCATAAATATTTGATGCTCCTCCTTGGCTGTGGGGGGGTAGAATCGATGAAATTTACGTACCTACTATTCTATAAAGATGTCGGGAATAGCCTCAGAGGATGCACCTTAAGGGGACACATACAGTGTTACCTCTTCTCCCTTAAACTAAAAAAAAAAAATATTCCAATCCCCGACATATATTTTAATTATTTCAGTCAATTTACAGTTTCGTTAAACAAATAATGTGATAACCTTCCTTCGTTGGTAAGGTTACGCTAAGTTATCAACAAAATCCAGCGCTCCCCAACGATAGTGTCCAAAGTTAATTCGTAATAGTACCACCATAATTCGCTAGCGGGCATCAAATTCTACCAAATTACGAAAGGTACTAACAATTTTTAAAATCGTATGTTGAAAAAAATGCAATTTTTTGGTTACAAAATTTTAAAATGTATAGTTTCGTAAATAAAAGCTCTTTCTATAAAATTTCGTTTTATAGACTGATTTTGATTTAAGCCTATCGTTTTCTAAGATTTATCTATCTTTTTAAGCTTTAATAGGCCTTGCTAAAAAAAATAAAAAAGTTTTGAAATTTAATCATATGCCAAAGCAACAAAACTGTTACATCTGGAACTTCACACTTCCTAATTTAATAACGAATGACGTCTAAGAAGATTAATTATGAAACGAAAAAATGAGATAATTCTTCAGTTTTGTTAACGAACCAGCAAATATGATTATACTATTTGAATAATTGTTGAGTTATGTCCCGATGGTATCGGGAAGCATCTGCTAGAAACGTAAGCCGTGTAATTGGTGTTAAGATTATTCTGATATTGAGGAAGTTTTGACATACTTGCCATTTCCAAAAAAAGTTTTCTATTCTCGATTTTTTTTGTTGCTAAAAAAAGGTGTGAAATTTAACGCCGCTTCGTTCAAAAGATTTGACGTGACAAAAAAAGAGGGTGGAGAAAAATAGAGAAATAACAACTTCTCTTTTTTATAATAAACACTCTGACAAAACGCTCGACGTTTTGAAGAAATCGTTGACAATTATATAGAGTAGGGTGTCATATTGCGGGGGCCGAAGGTGTCTGCGAGCTGAATGGACCTCCCCGTTCAATCCTCCGATGCCTTTTTACAAGATGAACCTTTAGAGTTTTTAAAAGAGATGAAAATAAAGGACGGAGTGAAGGAAGAAAAAAAATGCGAAAATTGGACACCGCTTTTAACGATTTCCGTTTGTCTGGACTAAACTTTTTATCTATTGAAGAAAAAAGGTGAAGTTAAAAAAAAAAGAAGAAGAAAAAACACTTTTTACTTTTTTTTTCTCGCTCACTACATTTTTAGGCTAACTAGAATGGAAGGTTTCGTGAAAATTTGGTTGAGATGTGATGAGAAAACTGCCATAGGATGGAAGGGCGGCAGCAACAACCAATTGATAGGTATAGCTAGGCAATCTGAAGACCCTCTCCCAAAACCAGACATGGAGGCTAATACAATAGCTATTCTTTGCTAAGAAGTTAAAGGAAAACGATAGAACTACTGCTTTAAAATCGTAATAAAAATTAATTTCTAATGATTTTTAAAAATGTAAGATAAGAAACGAAGATATTATAAACTTTAGAGAAAGTTTTAATTACGCCGCTAATGGGGAAAAAAAGTTGGATTGAAGAAACGCTTTGAGCATCCCGCGAACGTTTTAAAAAAAAGGGTCGGCGAGAGAGGAAAAAAAGTGAAGTGGGAATGGCTCTCCGTTTTAGACGAAACCCACAATAGAGCATGACCTTTCTAATCTCCCAAATGACTTCATCTCGCGAAGAGCCCCACCTCAACGATTCAGGTCGTTGTTCTGAGAAAAAGGGAGGGGGGCGGCCTTTGATCCGAGAGAGGGCCCCGTGACAATATCTCACCCATTAACTTTACCCAGGACTGATTATCAGGGACGAGGACAATGAAGCTGGCCACAAAGCAGTTCGGAGGGCGAATTTTCAAAAGTCCTTTCTCCATCTCACTTGCTCCTTTCTCTTTCCTTTACAAACCTCCCTTCTTCCTCGCCCTTTTCGACTGTTTTCTTCCACCGCCTTGAGCCTCGTCTCATTACATTTCTTGATTGCTTTCCACCACTCTCAGATCTTCCGTTTTAGAAGAACGCCTGTCAATTAAAAATTTTCTCTTCTTTACCTGCGTTATTCGGAAATACACTAAAAAGTTTTGATCCTTAAAGAAATGGGATTCAGAAAATAGACTTTTTCGAGTTATTTGTCGGAAAGACCATAAAGGTTTTTACCTTGGCAATTCCGACCTTATATTTACAGCGATGTCCGCGCTGTAAAAGTCACGTGGTTATATACACCCTCTGAGATTATCCTCCGAGGGTTGATAGTCGGCAGAGGACATCCAATCACGTTTTCCGCAATCTCCTTTTTTTTTCCCTCCTCTCTCCTTTCCTTTCCCCTCTTCAAGTCCGGAGGGATCACCTCGACTTACAGATTGACTCTTTTACCCGCCTCGAAAGCTTCAGTCAGATATCACCCCTCTCTAAGCTCTTCTATTCAACTCCAAAATGACTTCTCCTCCCACACCATTATCAACTTTTCTACGTCCTTAGAACGGGTGTAATCATAATTTTACTTCTCACTTTGACAAAATAACTTTTCCCCCTCATGTAGGGATTCATCGTCATTTTATTTTGACTATACAGCAAAAAATGATTAAAATATAACAAAATTTTAAACCCCAGGCCCTTCCAGCGCTTTCGCTCCTATATTTTTGGAGGAGAAATAAAAAAAGGGCCATCAATAAATTTCTAAATTGGATAATTCTTGAAAGCCATAGAAAGGCCGCAAATACGTAGTCAATCTCTCTAATCCCCATCGGCTACCTTGGCCTCGCAGCTACAATTCAGGTTGGTTCCCGTGTAACGCAGGTATCAATGAAGGGATATAGAGCATTATTTTAATACCAAGTTCCTTTAAAACAACAAACAGCGATGTAACTAGGAACATTTTATTAGTCTCAAAATGGCATTAGAAACAGTCAGCCGCTTCGGCAAAAAAGTACTAGTTTGAAGAGCTTCCAACGAAAACTTCCTTAAAGAGAAGTAAAATATAGGAGGGGGAAGTATAAAGGAGAAGTATAACGGAGGGGAAGTATAATGGAGGGAAGTGGAGGGGAGGTATAAAGGAGGAAAGATCAATGATTTGACCCTCCGGGGTCTGGAAGACCATTCCCCAAAAACCCGACGTCGAGGGTATCACAATAACTTTTTAAGGAAGTTAAAATGAAATGAACATAAGAACTAGATTTTCAACAAACCAAAATGGCGACTAAAATTCACCACTAAACAGAAAACACCGATCGAACGCTTACCAACGCCTGCCTTGCATGTTCATGCTTGTCGGAAATGGGGGGGGAGGTGGAAACTTTGCCAATTTTTCATAAAAATCATCTATTTTTCTCGTTTATTGTTAATAATTTATTAATAAATTATTTAATAATGAATTCCAGCCCTTCAATTCGAAAAGCTCTAATTTTGAAATTGAACGGAACAAAAATGTGGACTGTATTTTTGGGAAATTGGAATCTTTTCCAACATTTCAAACCCAACACCACAAAATGTGTTAAGAACACACTGTTATAATATATCCGCGACCCATCGGATTATGGCATTTTCAGCCCGGGAACCATCGGGTATATTGCAATTTTCAGCCCGGGACCGGGTATAATTATCTCGTTTTGGGAACCATCGAGTACCACAATTCAGAATGTTTATCTGAAGGCTCAAGATTGAAAAAAAAATTATTAAAAGGATGTTTTTTTCCGACATTTCAAGTTTTGAGAATTAAAAAATTGTAAGAAAAAAAAATCATCAGTCTTTTATGTATAAAAATAAAGGCTTTGCTATCATTTTTTTCCCTTTCTTCAAAGCAAAAGTCTTACCCTTATTGTACCGTGGTGTAATCTTTTAGCGTAATGCCCTCGCGTACAATTTGGCAGAGCATTTTCCCCTTTCTGACCCGAACAATAGGTTCATCTTCATATGGGGTCAACCTTTGTGGCCTTTTTACAATATACACGTAGGTAGTTTCTTAATTATGTTTAAACCTTTTATATCAGTTTTAACCGGATTTCTATTAATTTGCTTAAGGTGACATAATTAGGTGTAAATACCCGGTTCTGAAGAGGGATGAGTAACATCTGTTACACACTATTTACATTAAACAGCTTTGTCCGTAATGGTCCTTCATTAGTTTTCTAAGTCTAATGGGCGGTCTAATCGCCGGGAGAATCTAGTTTCACATCTGTCATTCAATGGAAAAAAAACCGAAATTTTCAATTAGTCGTCCATGGCAACGTTGCGAAATTATGAAAATCGTTTATTTTTCAAAGATTTTTCTCTTTTTTCGCTCTTTTTTCACCCTCTGACACATTTTCGAGTTGATTGATAGGACTTTAACTGTATTACCTTTAGCTCGGATTTCCAATTTCTCTTCGCCTCTTCCCCAGGCGTAACCCCCCCGTTTTACCTACAACCATTATCTTGGCGAATAATGAAGGCATTAGAAATATGGGGATTACAGGGAGATGTGAATGATGGGAAATAAATTGACGCCTCGAACGATTCCTAAAAATGTATCTGCGTTTTCTTCCTCTAAAATTTTCAAAAACAACTGATCGAATCCAGTTTTTATAAGCGGAAACAAAATATTTTCTCAAAAATTATACATATACCATCTTTTTTGTTTCCGGGTGATATTTGAAACTGCATTTTTGACCGTCAATCCATTTTAATTGGAAAATTTCAAACCGAATGGAAAATTCATGTCAATTTGAACGAACAACAAAAAATCCGATTCAATGAAAATCTTTAATTTTTTTTTCCCCCCAAGCAATTTTCCTGTTAAAAGGAGTTTGTTGGTGTTCACTAACCATAAAACATAATTTTTATTTGGTCAAACAATTTCAATTTAAAAAAAATGCGTAAAGAGTTTTAGAGATAAAAAAAATGGCGGAGGCGACCAATTGAGCACGTTATGAACGACATGCGACGTTTAATACCATTAAGGATCCTCGGCCAATTTATTTAACGCTTTAGAGCGACGCATTCACTGTAATTACGTTTTCTGGTTGTTTTATGGCGAATGTGGACGCGGGAGAAAGGGCGTGGTGTCCCCGATTAGATCTCGCGTTTCAACCCGAATTGTCCTATCATCGTAAAAGAGTTTATTTTTTGGGTGAAAAAAATAGAAGAATCTGAATCGCAATGCGGGAAGGATCCGATCATTAGGTTATAATTGGAACGGGTGATGAAATTCTAGGGAATAGGGAAGCTTTAGACTCTTCTAGTTCTTGAAAAGTTAATCCCAGCTTGAGCTACGCCTTTGAACTTTCCGCATGTATTAATATAGCTTTCAGTTGGGGAAAAAAAGTAGGACTAAAAAAAAGAAGCTCTTTTAGCGGCATTGAGGGCTTCGTGATTAATTTTGATAGAAGCGGCTTAAATCTCCGGGCGCGAGTGCCGGCGGAGAGGACAGTAATCAGCGAATCGTTCTCGTCTAATGTGCTCGAGATTACACTTTTGTATCGCCCGCTACTCGTCATTCATTTCCCGCCCTTTGCCTCCTCTTTGAGGATGATTAAAAAATCAGGGACTTTTAATTCCCGAAAGGATATAAAGGGGAAAAAAGAGGCTTTAAAAAAATCCTTTTATTCCTTCTTTTTCGTTTTATTTTACTTTTTAGTGCTAAAGTTTCAAATGTTTTATTAAAACCGTACCAACTTCCTCGATTAAAAAAACAATGGGAATAGAGAATCCTCAGAATCTACGATTTGAAAAGATATAAATTAGACAAAAGAGAAACAATAAAACATCATAAAGTTTTGGACAAAATATAAAACATGAAGCTAGAAAATGATAACAGCGTTTTATTGTATTAGTTTTCATGTCGAGGCTTCCCCATTTTCACTAATCTCACCCCTCTTCGCTTCATAGCTGTCAGGGGGCAACAAAAGATGAGGCACCCACAAAGAGCTCTGCGACACGCAATATGGACATATGGACCGTTCAAAAGCGACCCCGAATTAATCTCACTTTGAAATATTATATGCTTTGTTTTATTATCCACGATTAAAGCCCCACGGAGTTCGTCCTCGCCGGGGGAACTTGATTAATTTCCATTTCCATTGTGGCTTCTGATTAATTTGTTGCAAATCCTTAAAAATCTAATTCCTTCTCCATTTAAATTAATAGATTTCAATAAAAAAAATTTATTACCCTACTATAATTCCTTTAAAAAAATGTTTTATTCAAAAGCCATAAAATAAAAACCTCCTTTCCAAGAAATGAGAGAAAACGACACTTAATTACTCGCCAAAAAGGTGGGCAACCCATAATTTTTTCGTCGTCGTTATCCAAAGACAAGGACGTAATTTATAATTAATGTTTTTCAGACCGGCGACTTTGTTCGTGAATTTTATAGCAGCCATTTAACGTCAGAAAATGCATTTATATTTTAAACTTTGTTGAAACTTTTTAGTTTTAAAATCTTCGAGATATCGGGTTTATTTATTTAAACAATTTGAAGATATTGTTTATTATAGTCTTGAGTGCGGTCTTGTCGATTGATTTCTCCGTAACACATGTTAAGTTTGAGTTTGTGTAAGAGGTAATGGATCTGTCACAGGATGAGTGATTAAACTGGCAGAAGGGGATCTGGTCACGGGTTATGATCCGCTTTTATAACCCTTATGTAATGAGGCCTTTTCTCCCAGAGGATGTCTTTTCCCCTATGGTCAGGTCCTTTGTCAAAATCTCGGTTTTTTTATTATAAAAAGATCTAAAAAATAATTGTTGATCGGTTTTTTTTGGGCTTGTTTGTATTCTAAGTCGATGCCGGTCACAAATTAGAAAGCGATTAGAGGCAGGTGTATTGGGAGAACACCTTGTGATAATGGTGTAGAAAGGCATGATTATTTTGTCCTTTTTTTTCCTCTGTCGAATGCCACGTCCAATTAACTTATGATTTTTATAAAAGGTAAAGAGGTTCAAAAGCGGGGTAGTCAAGGGGATGGGAATTATGTATTCAAAGTTTTATTTGAAAATAAGGTTTCTAATCCCCTCAAACACGGGGTCGAAATGAGTCTTTATCAAAACTGTCGAAGCCCCCGCTTTTAGAACAAAAACCTCAGCAAAATAAATAAAACAAACTAAGGCGATTGACAAAAGCGATGCGTGCGGAATTTCGCATGAATTAAAATCTGGTCTATCTATACAACAAACTAAGGCGATTGACAAAAGCGCATACGTACGGAATTCGCATGAATTAAAATCTAGATTAATGGCTGATAAAGAATATCACCATAGGCATTATCGTTAAAAATTAGTATTCAATTTTCCTCTACAAGGTCTATCTATACAACAAACTAACGCGATTGACAAAAGCGCATGCGTGTGGAATTAAAATCAAGATTGGCTACAACAGAATAACACCATAGGCATCATCGGAAAATTACTATTCAATTTTCCTCAACGGGGTCTATCTATACAACAAATTATGGCGATTGATAAAAGCGCATGCGTGCGAAATTTCGCATGAATTAAAATCTAGACTAATGGCTCATACAGAATAGCACCATCATCGGGAAAATCACTATTCAATTTTCCTCAACGGGGTCTATCTATATAACAAACTAAGGCGATTGACAAAGCGATGCGTGCGGAATTTCGCATGAATTAAAATCTAGATTAATGGCTGATACAGAATAACACCATCATCATCGGTAAAAATCACTATTCAATTTTCCTCTACAAGGTCTACCTATACAACAAACTAAGGCGATTGACAAAAGCGCATTCGTGCGGAATTTCTCATGAATTAATCTAGATTGGCTGACACAGAATAGCGCAATAGGCATCATCGGTAAAAATCTATTCAATTTTCCACTACGGGTCTATCTTACAACAAACTAAGGCGATTGACAAAAGCGCATACGTGCGGAATTTCGCATGAATTAAAATCTAGATTAATGGCAGATACAGAATAGCACCATCATCGGAAAATCACTATTCAATTTTCCTCTACAAGGTCTATCTATCTATACAACAAACAAGTTAATTGACAAAAGCGCATTCGTGCGGAATTTCGCATGAATTAAAATCTAGATTAATGGCTGACACAAATAGCACCATTGGTATCATCGGTAAAAATTACTATTCAATTTTCCTCTACAAGGTCTATCTATACAACAAACTAAGGCGATTGACAAAAGCGCATGCGTGCGGAATTTCGCATGAATTGAAATCAAGATAGGCTGCCACAGAATAACACCATCGGGAAAATCACTATTCAATTTTCCTCTACGAGGTCTTCTATACAATAATTTCCCAGAGACCGCCACAATAACTCCTCTTCGAGGAAGTAGCAAAAAAATTTTTTTTCCAAATCCGGTAATTAGGACTAGAAATTCAAGCCGCAGTAACCAAATGATAAATTTTTTATCGGTAAATATTTTAAAATGATTAAAACGGAGAGGCTATATAATAAATGAAGGTAAAAAAGTACTAAAAGGCGCTAGTTTCATGTTAAGAGGTCAATAATCATCGAGTTACTTAGGAGATTGCTTTATCTGGTGCCACACCCAACTTGTAATGGAGCATTCAAATCTGGAATGATATTTTTTATTATTCTAAAATTACTTTTCTTCATTTAACAGACCAACGGATTCCTCCCCCTTAACGTGACAGGTCACTAAACATGAAAATTAGATTCCCATTAATAACAACACCCCTCAGGATAAGTCAATATTTGAAAATGAAGTTATAAGACCGCAAGGGGACCGTTTACAAATACGCCCATTTACATGGACGACATCTGGACCTAATAGGGTGGGTGGATTATAGGAGACAACCCCTCTTATCAAAACATTATTATAATCTTTTTATGATCTTAGCATGTGATGTACAAAATTTTTCTAAAAACATCAAAAAGTAAATAAATATCCTCCCTTATCGAAATAAGCCGCTTTCAATCTTGACAGCAGCACAAGAAAATTCGAAATCGAGTCAAAATGACAAAGCGCAAATGAGGAAAACGGGGGGGAAAGTTGTGAAAATCGTACCGGTAACGGAGACGCATAGTTTGAACGGCCATCTATCTAAATTCTTTTGTCGCTCATTGATATTTACTCACTCCCGTTATTAATTTACCGCCCCCAAGAGTCGGCCCTTATATTTTTATTAGTCTTATTGAGACCTACGGACCCCATGAGGAACGTTACCGATTATATCAGTTTTGTTAGACTTCGTGTTCTTTTTGTTTGCCCTCTTCCGGATTTATGGTGGCCGTTAAAAAAAGCCAAACTAGAAATGGGGATGAAAAAATTCTCCCGAGGCTCACGACGAACATTCTGGGTGATATACATGCTCATACCAATGTTTATTATCTTCACAGCAAAATGGAGTTGAAGTTTTAGCGAAATAGCACTCCATTTTAAATAAAAGAAATTTTCAACTTCATTTTGTCAAAGCTTTTGAGATGAGAGTAAAAACATCTGAAATCAGGCAAAAATGGTGTTTCTTGGTGTTCAGCGAGGCAAACGCCAGTAAACACGATTTGTTCCAAGGAAAACGTCCCAAAATTGGTTAAAACTTTTTTTATGAAGCCTCGAAAAAAATGTAAATATGGTGGTTTCACACCATAGTAATGAGAAGGTCCTAAAATTAGGTAAAAAGGGGGTTCTCCCGTGCGAAGAATAACCAGAAATGCGAATACCAAAAGACTGAAGAAAACGCCCGATCCAACCAGCGTTTCAGAAGTCATTTTGAGGAAGATAAAAGTCGTTATTTAAGATAAAATATATTTTTTGAATAGGGAGTTAAGGGGGTTGAAGTAAGCCGTAAACTATGGACTCTTCAGTATCTTGTCGGAAGAAAACGAGCTTGTAAATCGTAAGTTTATCCGTAGGATTGTAATTTTCGGGTCGGGGCAGCACTCTCAGGGGGGCCTTTGCCACCGTACGGACCCTTTTGCTCCCGTCCCTACGTTATTCCTGAAAATTTACTACTCTAACCTTCTTTTTATTATCCTTGGAAAAGATCACAGTAAATAAAACATGAAAAATCGAAGTTTTTTTTTGTTGAATTATGTATTTGACTATAGAAAAAAAAATTAAGTACTAGAGGTAGATAAGACTAAGATGGACGTTGAGGATTAGTGTTTAATTATTTCACAAATCAGATGCGGCCTTTCTTGCGCTTTCAAAGAGTATGAAATGTAATAGCAAATCCCTTTTTTATTTACGATTTTAGTGTTTATTGCGTCCGTATTCCGCAAGATTGTTGATTTCTCTATCAAATAATAATCCAATAATAGAGGAAGAACCTTTTTTTTTTGTCAGTTTTTCCTACGGAAAATGGAAATCTCCTTTCACAGTGACTTCACAGATGCCATTCGAAGATTGAAAGAAAAAATTTATGGCGGCCGCCCGGTCTTCGACTCACGGCACGCCTTATGGCAAACGCTCGATTATAACAATCGCTAACTAGTGGCTTTATCTGGAAAAACCCTCCTGATAATGAAATGAGGGTTTGAATAGAGAATTGACGGATGTATAGATAAGCATTTTTTTTTTTCGAAGAACCAAAAACGAGACAAAACCGAAAGGTTTTTTTAGTTTTGTTTTTTTAAGTCACATCAATTGGGCAGATCAAAGCAGGACCCTTATTGACGCATTGCACTGGACACATAAAAAAAACCTTTTCGCTAACAGGAAGGGTAGGAGAGGAAAAAAAAGGGAAAAAATTCAAACCCGTGATAAATCTACGATCAGGGCTATCCGTTATGTACGTCAATAAGAACGGTATTTTTTTAAAAAAAAGGGGTAGATGGGTTTTTTTGCTCCATTTGTCCCCGGGGCATGTATTGGTAATAAACACATCTTTCGTTCCTGGAATAAAAATGAATGCGAGGCTTTTTTCAAACACTCATCTCGTTTCCCCTTCTTCACCCCGCCGTTTCCTCGCTATTTTATTTCAAGTTAATAAAGAGGGGCAACATAGCTTTTTACTCCGTTAATATTCGAGGGAGAGAGAGCGAGGAAAAAAAAGCGTTCTGGGGGGATGGAGAGGCTTTACAGTTTTTGAAGGTGCACTGGTTTAACTACTTAAAGAGCAAAACCCTGACGCTTAGTATCCCTTTTATGCGCTTTCCACAGGCAGGTAATTTCCCACTGGGATTTTCCTTTTTTTTTCGCCCCCCTCCTCTCTTCTTTTTATAAAAGTAATTTTCACGGATCCAAGGGGTTTTTCACGGAGGCGTGGGTAAGAAGGGGTGGCAACCTATTTCGTTATTTCTCCTCCGTTTTACGATTCTTTTCCACTCTGAACGTTCACCCACAAAAAGTAAAACTTCCTATTGTATGATTCCTGTTTATCAAGTCGGCTTACTAAGATCACACCTTCTGGACTTTTAAACAAATTGTGGTTGAATAATCTTTTTCCTTGGGTAGCGTAAAAGGCAGAATTTATCATTAGTAAGAAATCAGTGAAACACTTGTTCGGATATCATTCGACTCATTAAACACCGGGGACAGGTCGGCGTCGGCACAATGGGCGAATCGGAGTCGTCGAAATTAATCGTCGTGTAAATTAAATGGGGCTGAACGGGAGTTTTAAACAGACCTCAAATTGACTCGAGCACATGGCTCGCAATCGTCTTTTGTGTCTCGTTTAATAGAGAACGCGGAGATAATGGGGTAGGAGAAGGGGGGGAGCTTTCGGTAGTGTATCAGAAGAGAATCCATCTGTAAACCCTACTCCAATCTCTCCGACAGATGGCTTGGGCATTAATGAAAGCGCTGAGGTCCAATCACTTAGTGTTTAACCCTTCAAAACGCGCCTACACCCCAATTTAAAACTATCATTTTTCTTAACTTTTAACTTCCAAACTCAAAAACTGACAAGAAGTCAATGGCTTTAAAATATTTGGAAAACTTATCTAGAACCACATCTTTTTTTTACGCTCCCCTTCAATGCTCGAACGCGTTCGACAATGGGACGTAATAACGTTTTCTAAAGGACGCCTGTCTTTTGCGATTCTGTCAAAGTTTATTCTCCGACATGTCGCCTTCGCGAATGGGAATTGTATCGAATCGGCACTTCAACAAGACAACTTGAAACCTAAAACTTATTCACTATTCAACTCAAAAACAATTCACCACGAAAATCAAGTGTTCAACTGAAACTCTCAATCAACTATTTTAAAAATCAATTTTTTTTACATCACCTTAATAGAATTTTTAATAAGCAATCTTTACTTTTTTATGTTTTTTTCGTGTTAACGCTCGAAATTTAAATTTTCTAAGCTCTTAATAACATTTACTCCTCGTGTTATTTCAAACACGCTACGCCCCCCTATTTCGTTTCTAATTTAAAGAGAACACGCCAAGTTCAACAGTTTAATTTTAAAGATGAAAGTCTAAAACCGCATATGGGGAAAAAAATCGTTTGAGAGTAGTTGTCCCTTGGGTTAATCTCAGGGTTTGTGATCATCCCTTGTCCTTTGATGTGGCGAAGTTTCTAAAAGAGGGCGGGTTAGGTCATAATTGAAAAGAGAAAAATATTAACAACCCCCCAGTTTAATATAAAACCCCCAAGAAAGATTATTTTTGTAAAGATCTTCATTCTGTACTTTATATTAAAGATCTTTAGATAGAGAATTGTCCATGATGGAAACCTGATCGAGATCTGAAATAGCATTAAATCCTTCGAGGGTGAGAAATAAAAGAGGGAGAAACTCAGGAAGGACCCTTAATAAATTAATTATAGAAGCGAAGTCTATGGACAACCTTATTGTGTTACTTAATGAACACACTCACACAAGGCTCATTTTTAGACAATTACCCTCTCTTTTAGCTCCCTCCCTTCGGCGCCTGTCGGGGACATCCCTCCCGCTACACCTTTTATCAAAGGATTGAATTAAAAGGGATGAAAGATAAGTGAGATGAATCTTCTTGATTAGGGTCATTACCTGTTAGAGGGTTATTTTCCTACCCCTGATTTTCGCCCAAAGCTCTTTTCTTAATTGCAAAGATTGCCTTGATTAATTTGATGAAGTCGGGGGATGTAGAAAAGGGCGGTCTTAATTACGCTTTAATTTCTAATTTCTCAAACCGTGACATTTTTGTCAAGGAAAGAAATTAGCTTTTATGAATGCTCTAAATTTTTTTTTAATTCTTCAAAGATGTTATTGCGACACCCTCAAGTCTCTGGGAAAGGGTCTTTAGACCCCTTAGAGAAAAATTAATTAGTGATCTTTGCCGATCATGAGGTTGTCCGTTGGCCGGCCGTCCGTCTGTCGAATTTTTGATGCAATTTTAACTTATCCAGTAATCTTAAAATGACAAGAGCTTTTTATGAATTTCACAAAAATGGCAGAAACTTGCCTTCCTGAAGTTTTGTTTAATGGACATGGCCTTATTATTGATTCAATCTCAACCAAATTTTCAACAAATACTCCTTATATTAAATTAAATTTATTCGGGGGGGGGGGGGGGGGATAGAAATTCGGGGTGTTGCCAGCGTTCTGCGTATCCTGGATGGATGAAGACTTTCATTTCTTTCTACCTTGATTTTAAGGAAGAAAAATGAAGATATTACTAATTATGTTAAAATTAACTATTATAAAAAATTAATTGCAGGCCTGCCTATTCCAATTGGAGAATTTCAGTCTTCGGTACTTCTAGAAAAAGCGGCAATAGAAGGGCTTCTTCTCTAGAAGAACCATAATTTCTATAAGCTTTTATATAATCAGAATTCCTAAAAATTAAGCTTAGAGGGGAATTGCAATCCCTTGTGTTCATGGAAAACAATTCTAGTAAAATTTCTGAAAATTTCTTACTAGCTGTGAAGTACTTATCAGGAGCTGGCCTTAAAGGGAACTTCCTTAAAGTAGGGCAATTTAATAAATTTTCGAAAAACAAATTTGTAAATAATAAGTAAAATTTTTTAACCCTTTCGAGACTGCAGGTGACTATAGTTGCCTTTCGTTTGGAGACCGCAGGCGACTTGCCCAGCGGCGCCAGCGGGAAGCCTCTCTAAAAAATTTAATACCTTAGTGGCTAGGACATGCAAAAACTGGCAATCTGTTGGGGAAGAAATGAACTACGTGATGATCGCATCACTCATCGCTTTCTGTGCTTTGCTGGGCGCTGGGAGCGGTCGGGGAGAAGTGAGGGGCAAAGAGAGGGGAAAAGTGCTGCGCCAGTAGCGCAGAGTATCGGCGTCAGACGCGGTCTCGAAAGAGTTAAAGGCAAAAACAACTAAATTCTTCCCCAGCTAGGCCATACAGAACGGTCAGGAACAGCTCAAACTCTCCTAGCCATAGAAAATAAAAAAGGTTGGACAGATCAACGTTATAAAATACCTACAAGGTGATACCTATTAACCATTTAAAAACAATGGGGGAGAAAGAAAAATAAATCCCTGGAATTTAAATAAATTCTGTGTCCCTGTTGAAAATGAGTGATTTATGAGGCGTAGATTCTCAAAATTTTAGAAATTTCAAAGAAAAAAAAATTATTTTTGCAATAAAAAAAAAAAGTTTTTATTTTTGTGTTAATTTGAAATTTTTTCCTATACTTAAATAAAAGTTTCGACCCCTGATTTAATATATAGGAGTACTTATTGAAGATAGAACTAATATTCAAAAGGATCTCATTGCTTTTAAATAATTAGGCAGAAAGTTATGAGAAAATTTGGTAAAAATCGGATTAGAAGAAGTGAAGTGTTCAAGACAAAAATGGACGGACGGACGGTAGGCACAAGAGACAATCTCATGATCGGTTAAGATCACAAACCAATTTTCCCTCAATTCTGGAAGGCACTTCCCAAAAACCGAGACATGAAGTTCTACAATAACTTCTCTTTAACAAATAACAGAATAAAGTACGATTTCTGTTCAATGAACAAAGAAGAAATTAGTGTGGGTAAATGAATTGCTCCCTAATGAGGCTATGCAAGGTAAAATCAGAAGAGAAAAAAAAAAACTAGTTGAAAAATAAATTTTAAGTAGGTAAATAAAAATTTTTATCCTAAACATAACATTGTTTTATGTGATTTATACTCTACAAAGAGCGAAAAAAGTTGGAAAATTCACTTATGGGTTAACTTTGTCAAAGTATTCAATGGAATCCTTCGGGTTTGGCTTGATGGTGGGTGTATCTGGATTCCAATTAGCCGGACAAACTAAAAAAAATTAAATAAGTACCTAAAATGCAGTTTTAGAAATGTTTTACCTTCCCCATGAGTATCGACAAACTGAAAGGCTTTGATTAAACGTAAAACTTCTTCTACAGAGCGCCCAACAGGTAAATCATTGACAGTAATTTGCCTTATAATTCCCTAAAAATTGGTATAGAATAAATTTTAACAAGCAATATAAATATACTTTTGGATCAATAAGAAAGGATCCTCTGAGTGGAACACCTTCAGCTTCCAGAAGGACATTGTAGTCACTGGAAATCGTCTTTTTGAAATCAGCCAATAACGGATATTTAAGCTCGCCCAATCCTCCTTTCTAAAATTAAAATAAAAAAAATTTTTTTAAAATTTTGTTTTTCACCTTTCTTGGGGTCTGAATCCAGGCCAGATGGCTAAAATGAGAGTCACAAGAGCAGCCGACGACAGCGGTGTTAAGCTTATTAAATTCTTCCATTTTGTCGCTAAATGCTATAATTTCCGTCGGACAAACAAAAGTGCTGAAAAATTATTTTAATATATACAAAGTTATGAACAAAATTTAATTTCTTACAAATCCATAGGGTAGAAAAACAAATAAAGGTATTTTCCAGCGAAGTCTTTCAAGCTGATATCCTTGAACTCGTTCTGTATGACGGCAGTCCCAGCGAAATTCGGCGCAGGACATTGCACTTTAGGCCCGCCTAAAACAATAAAAAAATTAATATTTTATATTAGTATTGCTCTCAAGCTCGACAGCCCCCTTCAATCGTGATAAAAAATGAAAGTCTACAAGGAGCTTAGAAGATAACAGAGAAGTTAACAGCTTTAATTTCTCCCTACAATTAAAAGCTCTCCAAATTTTGTAGATACTACAAAAAGAAGATCTATTTAAATTTGGTTAATTTGGTAAATTTTGCGGTCATAAAGTGTTCCGGAAAAAAACTAGCGAGTTTTTCGGGCAAACAAGATCACAGACAACCTAATGATAGTATAGAAATGATTTTCTTTCTCAGGGACCATAAAATGGAGAATTTCAAAATATCTTCTCCTTGAGGAAGATAAAAATGTTTTCCTAGTCTCTCTTGAAGCAAAACAGGGCCAGCAACAAAACTTCTTAAAAAAAAGGTTTTTTAAACCCTAAAATCTGTCTTGGAGACCTCACAGGGACAAAAAGACCTGGAGATTTTTAAGGGAACTGAAAAGTGAAATATGAGAGGTGCAGTTTTTAATGAACAGACGACGCTTATTAAAACGCTCATTAAAAACTGCACCTCTATTAGACGTGAAGCGACGAAAAAAGAAGAAAGAAGATTGAAAAGTGAAAGTTGATTGCTCCTATTTCTCGCCCAGAGGGCTCCACTCTTTCTCTGCAGAAGCAACGTTAGACTCATGTAATATGATTTGGTAGCCATGAAAGGTCGTTGAAGATGCAACATGTCCTAACTCGCATTTTGGGCGTGAGATTTTTAGTGAATATGAAGCGAAATCTACCGGGGCGTCGGTCAGATAACTTAGTTTTGTAAAAAACTCATCAGAAAGCAGTTACCACTAAAAATGATAACATGTGATACCTGAAATCCGAAGACTATGATTCAGTTTTTGTCTCTCCTGAAAAGTAGCCAAAAGGCAGATAGCACAAGCAGCATCTTCAACGACGATATCACCACCCACCTATCAACTTCTTTGAGATATTGGTGCATAAACTATAATATTATTTGATGTTTGTTTTTTATCTAGTAGGTAGTCATTGAAGTTGGTGTAGTTATGGATAAATCTAGGATTTTTTTTTTATAATATTTTTTCTATAATGTTATTCTTGCAGCATCCTTTCCAAAACAAAACCTCCCAAACTTGTCGCAAGAGACCAAGTGCTGGGATTCAGCAATGCACAATAAAATTTCAAAAATAGCTCCAAAATACTGGAAGCTAAATGATGTGTGCTTTTCTCAGTTCAAGCTAGTAGTAGTAGCCAATCACATCTTGCAGTTTAAATACATAAGCATAGAAAAAATCGACTTACATCCAGAAGATAGATTCCTGGCAAGTTGAAATCCAGCGATTGGCTTGATGAAAGAGGACGACATCGACTTTTTCCCCTGAGAAAACGCCGGTTATTGACTCCATGTTAAAGACGACTAAGGTCATACTTACAGCTAGAATAAGTCCGTTGGCGAGATGTTTCAGAGACATTTTTACGGTTGAAGAGCTATTCGATTTATGATAAGACAAAAAGACCCGTCAAAAGAGGTAGAAAAATCGTGAAATGATAAAACCGTACGAGGAGTTTATGTCACGTTAACGGCCAGTTTGTGAAAATGATTAATCGACGCCAAAATTTGAATCTTTTTACTGATTTTTAGTCAAAATACGAGGAAGGCTTAAGGCATAGGAATGATTCAAGACTCTTCTTCCAGACTAAGAAGATTACGTAATGTATCGTTTTTTTCGTTTATAAAAAAGGTAAGATGCACGTTATAACTTTGGAATTTCGGACGATTGGGTTTCAGAGTCAGCTTCACCACAAAAATTACATACGAAGTAAAAAAAAAGTTTAAATTTTTTAAACGATGAATCATGAATATGATTAAGAAGATTTTAAATCATAGGAATATTTTTCTGTGATTAAGAATAAGATTAAATTCGTATTCACGTAGTAAAAGTATGATTAAAATCACACTCACGAGTATGATTAAGAATAAAATCCTAATCACAGAGATGATTACTTTTAATCACAGGAAATGTGTGATTAATCCCAGAAAGCTGTGATTAATCACCGGAACGTTGTGATTAATTACAGGAATCTGTGATTAATCATAGGAAAATAATGATTAATCATTGGAATCTGGGATTAATTAAGGAAAAAGCTTGATCAATCATTAGTAAATTTTGTAATCACAGGAATCTGTGAATAATGTCACCTCGATCACAATTTACTCTCAAAAACTAAAAACTCAAAATCTATCAATCTCTAAAACTCTAAAATTTTAATCATTATTTAAAATTTTGATTTGTCAATATTCAATCAAAATTTGAATCATTATTTATAATATAAAGTTTAAATAATGATTAAAATTTTGGAGTTTTAGAGATTTTGAGTTTTTAGTTTTGAGAGTAAATTGTGATCACAGGTGACATTATTTACAGATTCCTGTGATTACACAATTTATTGATCAAGCTTTTCCCTTATTATCCCAGATTCCAATGATTAATCATTATTTTCCTATGATTAATCACAGATTCCTGTAATTAATCGTAACGTTCCGGTGATTAATCACAGATTTCCTGTGATTAAGAGTTGATTCTTCATCATCTCTGTGATTAGGATTTTATTCTTAATCATACTCGTGAGTGAGATTTTAATCTTATTCTTAATCACAGAAAATATTCCTATGATTTAAAATCTTAATCATATTCATGATTATGATTTTGCCCACCTCTGAACGACATATTGCTGCCATGGATGTTCTGAGGATAAGGGGCGTCATTTCTGCATTTCATGCTTTGAAAAGTGGCATGATGATTTATGTTGATAAAATCAACATAGAAGGTTTTATCTGAAACTGAGACATAAGTCCCAAAACTCAACGTTTATTATAATTTTATTATATCCTTCATATTTTACAACATTATTTTATTAATTTTATGTACAAATAACATCCAAATCGGTTGTTTTAGTATATACAGATCAAAAGGAAGATTGTAAGATTATCACAAGTACGGGTAACATTTAAAAATGGTAACTGTGGTTTGACCACAAAAAATTTTCTAATGATACAAAAATAATATTTCTATAAAAGGGAAAAACTTATATTTCCTAAGACTTTTTCCAAAAAGTGTCTCTATAGCGAAAAATAATGTGCGACAGGTAGAAAAGGTAATTTTATATACAAATTTTAATATACATATCAATTATACAGAAGTGTATAAAATGTTGAGACTCATAAAATAAAAAATTGGTTGACTACTTATTGAAGATAATTTTATACAATGATTTTTGTTTTTCATAACATTTAATAGACTAATTTTAAAATATTTTACATTTTATACGAGGAAACTATGATTCTTTATAATGTATGTTTATTTACAAATTTGGCATTTAAAATTATCTATTGAATTTTTAAAAATGGTCTACGTTTTTAAAATTTTGAAAACTACTAAGCTCCTTTGTTAAACCCCTGCAGTGACTATTCTAAGCGATATTCACATGACTAGGAAGGTATTGCTTTGTTTTTTACCCTTTGGCCTTTGAGGAATAGATTACGAAGACTTTATTTTGCTACTAAAATAGGTTTTTAAATCTATATTTCCTAGGATTAATTTTTGGTGATTTTTTTTTGTACAATTTACAAGACGAAATAGACTTAAAAAATAAACTTCGTTTCAGAATATAACTCTCTCAAAACGCTTTAAAATTTTCGGATTTATAAAATAAAAGGTTTTTTTTTTTAATTTGGTCAAAAAATTGTGCAGTTTGTTTCCTCCTAATGTTAGACCACAAGATTTTTTGAATTTTTTAATGGAAGAAAACTCCAAATATTTCCTAGAGTGTGGATAAAAAAAAATTAAAAATGACAACAAAGAAATGATTGGCCTGGAAGGTGTGGAAGAGGTGGAGTAGTGGGAAAACGTCCTTCCAGGTCGAAACAAAATCTGATTTATGTATTTTTAAAACCTTCTTAACTTTTAAAAGGTGATTTTTAAAATCTTCTATGGTCCAACGAATAGGATTTTGCTTTATCAGGAGTAAAAGGTTATAGATTCGTGTCGGGTCAGGTTTTGTCAAGTCATATGGCTGATATTTCTTCGTTATCGAAAATGACTTTTTCGGTTGAGTTGACCCTAATTTGTCGGATGGAACCGACGGAAGATCTCGGAGTTGGAAAGTCTTTTCGCCCGTTTTGTTTGACGTCTTGCCTCGGTTTCTTGTCGGAGAGTCGTATGACGACCGTGGAATACCCCCGACAGCAACAAGGCGGATAGCGAGCGGTTAAAATGCGTCTGAACGCCTCACGGAACTCGGTATTGAATATCGAATAAATAATGGGATTGAAGGCCGAGTTCGAATATCCGAGCCAGGTTAGAATTTTAAAGGCCATGCCCGGTATGCAGGTTTTGCAGAAGGCGGCGATGATGTTGACGCAGAAGAAGGGCACCCAGCAGAGGAGAAATGTGCCCATGATTATTCCGACCGTGATGGCCGCTTTGTGGTCGGAGACGTGATAGGGCGAAGATGAGACGTGATGCATCGGAGGCAACGAGGGCGAAGTGAGCGGACGTGTCACCGCCTTGATGCTCTTCACGTGTTTCTGCGCGTAGCAGTAAAGCCGGGCGTAGATTCCGAGCATCACGATACACGGAACGTAGAAACTGATGCAGGAGGAGACGACAGCGTAAGTCGGCGTTAGGTCTAGAGCGCAAGTCGGGTACGCCGTCTCACCTGAAGTTAAATACACGCGAGGTTCTGGAGGACGATGAAGGCCCAAAGAGATCGGGACAAACGATATAAGCCCCGCCAGCAGCCATATACACGCTATTGTTATTATAGCCACTCTTTTCGTCACCCATCGACTGTACCTAAAATAAAAAAATAGGATTAGCAAAAATCATATTGGTCATCGTTCCCCGGTCAAATCTAGTAGGTTAATCGGTTAGGTTTAATAGATTTGACCATCGTATCTGCGCTCTTCACTATCATAGCAAATCCCTTTCGGTACACCGTCTTGCTGGTTTCGTGCTTCGCCACTAGAATTCAGTAGTGGCAGTAAAACCGTCCAGAGCAGCAACAGTTTCTTTTTCAAGTATCCAAACTGATCCTTTGCAAAATGATTTATAATTTTGAGAAAGACAAAAATAGAGAACGTGCTGTACAATCTAAAAGTAATTGAAACGATAGTGTAATTAAACCATAATCGTTTCACCGTCTACGCAGCAATTGAATTAATTAGATTGAAAATTAATTATATTATGAACGTATTACAAAGAGATCAAACAGAGAACGCAATATAAAATTAATCAAGTTATATGATGCGTGAAGTTTGTAACTATTTTAAAATGCAAGACATCCCTCAAGTGGGAGCTTTAATTAAAAGGACTAAGTTATTACTGTAAAAAGAGAGGCGATAATTTTTTGAACCATGAAAGTCCAAAAATAGATTTTTTTTGGGTCAAAGAATGAAAGCCTTATGTTGTTTGAGAATCCATTTTAGAAGGGGGGGATCCTTTTGAAAGAGGATTTTCTCTGAAAGAGAGAAGCTGGAGAGGAATAAAATTGGTAAGCCTTTCCCGCTTAGTCACCTGCTTCCTGAACCGCAAGGACACTTTCCCTCCACCCTCTTCAGCATCACCCAATCACGACTTTAGCATACAAAACAGTTCCAGAGATCAAAAAATGTATTTATTGAAGTGTGAAGCTTTACGGTTGATGCAACCCCTTATAGAAATAGCAAAATGAAGGTTTTTTCGCCACATGGACACCGTTACCTTAGAGGGTCTTTGATGTGGATGTAACGATCCATCGAAATGGCGCACAAGTTGAGTATGCTTGCTGTGGAGCACATGACGTCAAAAGCGACCCAAGTATCACAAAACTGAGGACCGAAAACCCAATAGCCAAGTAGGTCGTTTACAATAGCGAAAGTCATCACAAGAGCGGCCACGAAGAGATCCGCAATAGCCAACGAAGCAAGAAAAAGGTTGCCGATTTTTCGAAGACCTCGATCCGTATAAATAGCGATACAGACAAGAATATTTCCAGCGATAGAAAGGAAGATAAGGACCAGAAGAAATATCCCTAAAAAAAAAATTCACTTACAATAATTTATATTCGCTTATCTTACCAATAACAAGTAGGAGAGATTAGTCAGGGTGTCATCTTCTTGAAAAATCTCATCCTCCGGTAAAGAGTCGTTGTAGGCTCCGCCCACCTGAAACATAATTAAAATAAATCAATATAAAGATTCCCCATTTGAATATTTTGAAAGGGTTTGAAAAAGGCCATGTTTCAATATGCACTTTGTACACCCCAAAAAGCTACCTGAAATAGACTCTTTTAGATTAAACTCATCGTTTTTGTGACGTCAAAGGTGATTGCATTTTCATCAGCAAATACCCTTCCACTTTTCAGAGTCCATCTTTGAATTTCGAATTCATAAAAAGAGAAACTCCTCTTAAAACGCCCGTTATTGAAAAAAATTGTTTTTCCTTAAAAATAAAAGAATGCAATTTCTGAAACTATTCAGAAAAAGAAAAACTACTTTCCAAAGGGGTTTCTAGACATTTCAAGGGTAATGAAAAGGGTTGTTTAAATATTAACCCTTTACTCTTTAGCTTATGGTGCTCTGAAAGCCAAAGTTGAAATTCTTTTTGAAGGCAGAGACATTTTATAAGTACTGGTTTGAAGAGCTTCCAACGAAAACTTCCTTAAAGAGAAGTATCTATATAGGAGGGGAAGTATAACGGAGGGGACGTAAAACGTAGGGGGAAGTATATGGGAGGGAAGTATAACGGAGTGGGAAGTATATGGGGGGGAAGTATATGGGGGAAGTATAACGGAGTGGGAAGTATATGGGAGGAAGTATAACGGAGGGGGAAGTATAAGTGTATACTTAGGAGGAGGGGAATATGGGGGAAGTTAAGTGAGGGGTAGTATAACAGAGGGTGAATTATAACGGAGGGGGAAGTATAAGGGAACGAAAGTATAACGGAAGGGAGGGAAAGTATAAAGGAGAATTTTCCAAGTTTGTTTTTTCGAAAAATTTTTAAGTTTATTTTGGAAAAATTTCCGAGTTTTGTTTTTTCTTTTCTTTTTCTTTTTTCAAAATTTTTAAGTTTTGTTTTTTTGAAAAATTTTCTCAGTTCTTTTTTTTCGAAAATTTTTTTAAGTGTCAAGGTAGAAATAATGGGCTCTTTGGCCTAGGGATGTGCCTCTCGTAATGGGTAGAAGTACGAAATTTCTCCCTACTAAAAAAAATTAATTTAAAAAGTGGCTTTTTTTACACCAAAAATTCTTAAAAAATATAAGGAGTAATTGGTGAAAATTGGTGAAAATCGGACCAACGGTTCGGCCGCAGCGAATTTTTTAAAATTTTAAACAGACATATCTCCGCCATTTTTTCGAAATTCAAAAATCGCCTTCGTTACATTCTTCTTCACCGGCTAAAGAAATTTGTATGAAAATTTGGTGAAAATCGGATGAAAACTGTGCCCGGAAAAAATGCTACGGCCGGCCGGCCGGAACCACAGACAAAGTTGAGATCGGTAAAGATCATATTCGATTTGACCCCGGGGTCTGGAAGACCCTCCCCAAAAACCCGACGTGGAGGGTATCACAATAACTTCTTTAAGGGAGTTAAAATTTAAAATTTCATCAATTGTAATGGTTTCCTCAGTAATCAATATAAGTCCCTGGAAACCCCTTTATATTACGGGAGTTTCGCTCGACATATTATTGTTCTTAAGGTTATTTGGTGTCCAAGGACCCTTTTCTATCTTATTCGCCATTTCAAGGTAGAAATTTCCGTTCTTTCGCCCAAGAGCAGCCCATCAAGGGTGCGGGAAGAACATGTCGCTATTGATGTCAATGTCCATGGCGCTTTGGCATTCAATGCCATTGATTTCAGGTAAAAAAGTTTTTACAGGGTTAACCTTTTGGGCAGTTGATATCCTGTAGATAAGAGGTATTCATTAATCCTTAAGTACTGAAAAACATCAAATTTGATTTGTTTCTGTTATTCACTGGCTTAATAACGTGTTATCGTTTTAATTCAGACCTTTTGTTCCCAATTAATTACGTTAATAATGCAAAATTTATGAAAATTATCTCAACTTGAGAAATAAGGGCTTTTGTTACGACCGGGTGTTTGTATGGAAGTATAAATCTGTGAAAGCCCTAAGCAGCTCTTTTTTTGCCACCCCTTTAATAGACATGATTTAAAACAGTTTCTATTCAAAATGAAACAAAGGTAAAAAAAGTAATATAATCATAAATTCTGTTTTTTTTTATAAAGTTTTTATGATAAAAGTAGTTTATCACTGGGATAAAACATTTATTAATGAGTTGATGTCTTATCGGGATTTTGGGAGGATTTTAAGATGATCCTTGATGATGATCTCGCTCAAAATTCAAGATTGAAGTTAATCTTAAGCACCCAAGAGTTAGTCACGTTTTTTATGAAACGTGATAGCTATATTTAGGTGAAATTATGCATGTTAAAATGTCGGAGTTTTCAGAAGTTTCTAATTCCTTCAAATTAGAATATTTCAAAAAATAACTTTATGACGTATAATCAGTTTAATTATTGAGCTTGCGGGGCTGTTTTTGGAAGTTTATTGTTTTACCGTGGGATTTCGTGTCCCAGCTGCAAATAACGCCTTTTCCCGGGCGACCCGTCAAACCACGTTTATGACTTTAATAAGAAACGCCATTTTGAAAAATGGATACATGGAATTCATTATTAGTTTAAGCTAACAGGGCGATAATGTGTTAACGAGATAAGTTTTGGAGCTTGTTAGGCTTCTTACAGGGGTGACAACTTAATGAAATGAGACTCAAATTTTGATATTGACACCGACTGAAGAAGATGGGGTTTCAGGAAGTTTAAAGTCCTCAAAAAAAAAAAAAAAAAAAAATCGG
>JACGAQ010001947.1:0-48877 GCA_014119065.1 Orius insidiosus
TCTTTATGGAAACCACGCGTGACTAAAATGTCGTTGTGATCATATGTCAATTTATCTGGATAGTCCGAAAGATTGCACATCACCAACTTTGAGAATTGTTTTTTGTTGTTCACCATGTTCATTAGTTCTTTTTGAACGAAGGAAGTTCCGATCACGACGACCAGGTCGGTCGAGGATTCCCGGACGAATTTCGCCATAGCTTTCGGGTTCATCGGTGTCGTAATCCACGATGCCACCGTAATGTTAGCGAGTTCAGTGTAGTTGATTTCACCGGTCTGGATCCATCAAAAGAGTATATCTCGACGTCTCTTCCCGTCTCCGCGAGTAGGGATGCAATCATCGCTGCCGCTTTGTCTCCGTGAATGAAACCCGATGATTTGATGGAAAATAAACAGGGCTGAATCACGATTCGGATGCTGAGGTCGAGCTTCACAAGACTTTTGATGGAATTTTCTCGCTTAACATCTATAGCATCGAGAACTGTGTTCGGGGCTGTGAGGTCGATCGGTCTATTCCCTCGATTCACCCAGTATCGCTGTTCCGACAGAAACCATTCGCACGGGTTCATTGGTCCGTCCTGGCTTTTGAGGCTGGAAAAGATCTGAAGGATTCGCTCTACGAATCCACTCTCCTCTCTTTCTTCGTCGCTGATGCTCCCGTTAATTACGTCAAACATTATTAACACGTCTTTCAAATCGAGGCGTTCCGTCAATGCCTCGATTATATTTTTGTCCTCCATGACGGTCGACTTATTAAAAGTCTCTTGAAAGTCGATGATTTTGAGTAGGGCGTCTTCCGAGTCAGACGTCTTTCTGAACTCCTCAATCGCTCTTATATTTTAAGGAGATTTTTCGCTCCTGTGTCTTCCATGCACATTAAATTTTCCTTGCCCTCTTTAGCGAATTTAATGATCGCTTGGACGTCTGGGTGGTCAGAAGTAAAGCTTCCTAATTTAATGACCCTTCCGTGACTCCATCCTTCCTGGTTAGGGACCTCCGCAACCATTTTCGCGAGGGAGTCGAAATCATGGCTCGCGTAGAACGTCTGCACAGTTTGTTTTAATTCTTCCTCCATTGAAAATGGGCTCGTCTCCACGCAGTGCATTACAAAAAGAAGAAATTCTTCTGGAGTTTTCAATATTTTTTTAACAAGACTGCATGTTCGAGGGAGATCCGTCTTGGACGTAAGAGCGAGGATGAATGGGATTGTCTCCGGGAGTGGCCTTATTCTCGTCCATCCTTTTTCGTAGAAGTACGATAGCGTGTCCATTAATTTCAACAGGTCGACTCTCGATAAGATTTTTTCAAGGTGTTTAACCTGTCGTCAGAGATCGTAGAGGTCTTCCAATTCGCCGACTGGGATATCGATGCTTCCGTGAAGCAGAAAACGATACAATTTCGTTTCTGGAGAGACGTCTCCGTGACAGGAAGGATGCACCTCTGAGGTGACCTCATGAGCGTTTTGTCCAAGAAGTTGTTTTCTGAAAAAAAAAAAAAGACACAAAAACGCTATAAGTAAAAAGTATAAATGAAGCAGCTTCAAAAACAATCTAAAACTTGCAATCTAGGGAATCTAAGGAGTTTTAAATTTACTCTTTGGATTTTTTGCCCAACACTTTACGGCCAAACTATCAACCTATTTTTGCAAATTCTCCCCTAATATTTGAACAAGTTAATCTCGAGAGCGATTTTTTTTTTTTATTTAGAGAGCAAAATATCTTGCAACCGTTAAAAAATATAAAAGTACTGTTTTGAAGAGATTCCAACGAAAACTTCCTTGGAGAGAAGTAACAATAAAGGAAGGGGAAGTATAACGGAGGGAACGTTCAACGGAGGGAGAAGTTTTTCTTTTTTTTTCGACAAATTTTCCAAGTTTTTTTCAAGAAGTCAAGTTTTATTTTAATTTTCGGATTTTTTTTTTAATTTTTCGAGCTTTTTGTTTTCCAATAATTTTCCGAGTTTTTTTTGTTTGAAAAATGTTTATGTTCTTAACCGGCTCCGTGGCTGGAAGGTTCAGTCTTGGACTTCCACCATTGGAGACCGGGTTTGATCCCGGGTTGGGTGTAGGGATTTTTGTTTGGAAGTTAAATTCCAAATAAATATTCTTCCTCAAAATCCGCGATAAATTGGTCTGGCCACTCCTCTGGAGTTGGCCCTGATAGGGCGCCACGGCAATATGGCGAGAGCCCCCGCCTGGGTCCTCCCCTCCTCCCTTAAATGGCCTATGGGCTAGTCCAGAAAAGAAGAAGAATGGATTAACCGATGAGGAAGAAGGCCTCTTGCTCATCGGTTAAATCCCATTCTTCTTTCTTTTTTTATTAAAAAAATTATGTTTATGTTCTTTTTTTTCGAAATTTTTTCAAAGTAACAAGGTAAAAATAATGGGCTCTTTGGCCTAGGGATGGCCTCTCGTAATGGGTAGAAGTATGAAATATCTCCCTACTGAAAAAAGTAATAAGTAAAAAGTGGCAATTTTTTTACGCTGAAAATTCGTTACACAACTTGAAATCGCGTTAAACTCATAAAATTAACTTAATAAGGAATAGTTAAGTAAATAAGCTAATAAGGTAATTCGTTAATAAGCGATAGGGTCGTTCAAAAACTATGTTCAAATAATGTGCAAGAGAAAATTTTCAAAACTTTAAACGTGAATTCCAGAAGGATGAGATTTTTGAGATACTTATTAGTTATTAGTTATTACAGTTTTGCACGAAGATGCGATATCTCCCCAATTTTTTGGAAATTCAACAATCGCCCCCCTTACATTCTTGTTCTCCGACTATGGAAGATTTTGTGAAAATCGTTCAAAACAGAGGCCGTAAAGTGTTGCGGAAATGCTACGGACGGCGTAACGGCCGGCCGGCCGGCACCACAGGCAAAGTTGAGATCGGTAAAGATCAATATTCGATTTCACCCTCCGGGGTCTGGAAGACCCTTCCCTAAAAACCCGAGGTCGAGGGTATCACGATAACTTCTTTAAGTAAGTTCAAACCTAATAATAATAACTTTTGAGTTATGTGTCCGAAGTAAAATGGTCCGAACAAAATTTATTTTTGGAACTACACATTTGAAGTGAATTGGAACAAGACTTTGATAATTCTTCTTGAAATTGTACGAATTTTAACAAATAAAGTAAGGAGAGAAAAATAAATAAATTATTACTTACCCCAAAACCATTTTCGAATTTTAGTTGATATTAGACGCACAAAAAAAAAGACAATTTTTTCACTTTAATTTGAGCACACTCCGCTTCTGAAGACAGATACACGAGTAATAAAACCAATGGTCTCCCTTCAGGTAGAGCCAAGGGTTCCGGGTGAAAGGCTCTGATTTCCTATTGGCCGAGACAGTGGTCTGGCCTTTCCCTTCACCCTGGGTCGATGAACTGAGGGATGATGAAATAAAATTTAACATGACGAAATATTTACAAAAAATTCGCAATAAAAAAATTTGTAGTTTAAATTTGTGTCATTTAATATTATTAAATTTACACTTTAAATACCAACGGTATTTAAAAATGGTATGTTGTAATCTCGTTTTCCGTTTGAGAAATTAAAGATCTAATAAATTTGTTTAAAACTTTATTAATTTAACACATAAATCGTGTAAAAAGTGTAAATAATTAACATCTGCTTTTGTTTTTCTCGGAAAAAACTTATCGTCTTATGATCGACTGATGATTTTTGTACCCAAAAAGCTTTCTAAAACATGTACAACATCAGCTATGATTTTGGGTACAGGAATTTCTTTTATGGCGCAAGGAAGGTTAAATTTTGGGCCATAATTAAGAGTTTCGATTACATAAGCTGGGATATTTTCTTTAGTTTTGTTTATTACTAGGTTGACTTCCTTTTTGTTTTTGTCATTCCCCTGTTTGTTGAATTTTTTTGCATGTAACCATTTAAACTTTTTTATATGCTTTTGTTTTTCTTTAAATATTTTTTTTTTTTTTTTGCATGTTAACAAGTGTTTAATATACGCTAATAAAAAACAATTATCCTAAGCCATTAATTAACCAATTAATACAAAAGAAAAAAAGAAAACTATACAACAATGTACATACAAAGAAAACCCGCAGAAACAAAAGATAGTGATTTAAAAACATTTGTTGGATTAACATATATAAGAATTAAAGACCTTTTTAACATAATTTAGTGTCATGTATTTAACAAGAAACCAAAATTTATGATATTACAAGCCGAAACATATTTTGTGTATGAGGAAGAATTAAAACAGATGTTTTCATTCTTACATCCCCCCGCTTTGGAGACAATTATTTCGAAGGAATAATTGAATAAAAAAAACTTCTTAACTTCTTTCTTCTTTCTTCAATAATTTTTCTTAAATAAATCATAACATATTTTTCATTAAGTTTCATCAATTTTCCTTAGTTCTACATATTCCAATGTGTTGATAGGATGTCTTCAGTCTTGATCGTAGATATAATAAATAATGATAATGATAATAATAATCCCTATCTCCAAGCAAATCTTCTTGTAAGATAGTATACTTCAGCCATATAAGACGATATAATAAAATGACCATATTAGGCCCAATACAGTAATAATAATATCAATTAAGTAATGAATAATAATAATAATCGATCTTGACCATCCCTCACCAATGGATTTGTCTCGAAATCTTGAGCAGGGAATTTTCCTTGTTGAATTTTGATTTTGATTCTTGAATTTTCATTTTGATTCTTGAATTTTGATTTTCATTCTTGAATTTTCATTGTCAATTTCAATTTCAATTTGTGTTGTTTCCAGAGAATTTTTTTTGTGATATTTTGTTCCGACTTACAATGAAAAGATCTTTAAATTTGGGTTTTATAAGAATTAAAGACCTTTTTAACATAATTTAGTGTCATGTATTTAACAAGAAACCAAAATTTATGATATTACAAGGCGAAACATATTTTGTGTATGAGGAAGAATTAAAACAGATGTTTTCATTCTTACACATATATCACAGGGCTAACAGAAAAAATTTTAAAAATCCTCATAACGGAAGAAACGATAAAGGGAACATGTATATATGATACAATCCATAAAAATATAAAAGTATTCTTCCACCAATAAGACAAAAAGTGCAAAAATGGTTAAAATTAGATGTCGTATACTCCCTAGCATGTACATGTAAGAAAATATATAGGAAAACAGTCCAGCTGCTCAAAAAAAGAATAGATCAACACAAGACTAATACAAAAAATAAAAAAGAGCTCACAGGCTTAGACCAACATGTCCTTCAGACGGGACATAATATTAAATTTGATGAGTGCAAAATACTAGGGAATGAAAAAAATGGAAACAAATTATTAATTTTAGAAAATGTCCACATTAACAATATTGCAAGGGAATCTCATTAAATATTCAAAATGACAGAGACAAAATGAGTGCCCAGTATAAAAGTATTATTCTAAAACATCAAAACCAGTGATGCACAAAAATGTACTATAATTTATATTCTTTAATTTTATATTTTATTGATTTTACCAATAGATAGCATGACATGTTTAAAATTTTGCTTCGAAATGTTTATATGTATGTATAATGATGGAATTATCGTTCGTAACAATTTAAATCAGTCGAAAATCTAGTCTTGAAATGGTAGGTTCCTCTCTTCTTTTTATATTTTTATACTTTTTTATATTTTTTATATTTTATATTTTTAATTTTATCATCAAATATACTTAAAAAAAATTTTTTATATAGATTATCAAAGAAAAAATATATTATTAATCGTATCCACTTTTGTAGGCTGATGAGGAGAGCGATCTGCTCTCGAAACATGTTCTATCAAAATAAAGAATAAAAAACTTGCGTCGATCGTTCAAAATAAGAAGACATCCTTTACGCAATAAGTTTCTTTTCTCATAGGTTAGTAACTTGCTGAAAGGGGGGGACTTCCAAGCTCTCGCCATGATGGCATGGCGACCGTTCTGGGAGAAGCCTTAATTCGAAAAAATGTATTATAGAACAAACAATAGTTTAATTTTAGTTTTTTATTTTAATTTAGAAGTTCTAGAAGAAAAAAAATTAGTTTTGTGGAAGATAAAAATAGTAGGGGTGGCGATTTTTAACAAAGAAGGAATTAAAGGCTCTTGACCCCATTAGACTAAAAGTTGAAATGTCCTGATTTTTACCTGCATTGGATTTACCAACCCTAACCCGTGGAATGTTGAATTTCTGCTTCAAAAATTATTAAATATAAAAGTTTTAAAATAGTTTTTTTTTAACTTAAAATTTTGCATAGATCACGAATCTGAAATTAAAAATAGTGGTTCTCATATAAAATACCGAATTTGGTGTCGCTGAGGGACATCTAAATCAAAATCCGTTAATTGCAATCAATTCTTCGTCCAAAACAAGGGACATTTACATTTAACTTTTTTTTTGGAGGACTAAATGCTTTGCCGTAAAGTTGCTGGTCCACTCTAGTTGGAACACCTCGAGGACAATCATTAAATTTATTTTTTAAGCAAGTTTAGAATGGTTGTAATTTTATATGAATCTTTAATCAGGCTTCCTAGACGCAGATAGTTTTGGAGAATCATCAAAAAACATTGAAGATTAATAATATCTCAAAACAAACATTTTGAGCATGGGCCACTCCTCCACCCTAGGCTTCAAGTTTAAACGAAATATTAACTAATTAATTTAAATTATTTAAATAATATTTAATATTTAATATTATTTAAAGATTTAACGAAAAGATTTTTCGCTAAATTTCACTTGTATCTTTCCTTTTGCCCAGTACTTTTTTTCTAGGATTTTGGACAAGTAAGCCCCTTCTCCTTGGAATCCGTGTTCACTTATATGTTTTTTTTTTTTTGTTTATAGGCCATTATACAGAGTCTTCCGAAATTTCAAAGCGTTTTTCGTGGTTTCATGGCCAGGAAACAACCGACCTCCTGGATTTTCAAGCGTTTTCATCCAGCCAACAAACCTCCTTTATGTGAAATCTCGAGGGGTTTTTCCTCTCGTATAAGCCAGAGAATCCTCGTAAACCTGCCTATGGTGATGACTGATGACAGTTTATAAACATAGTCTGAGACGTTTTATTTATTTATTTATTTATTTTTATTTTTTGTTTTTTTAAGAAGAAGAATAGGTTTAACCGATGAGCAAGAGGCCTTCTTCCTCATTGGTTAATCCATTCTTCTTCTTTTTTGGACTAGCTTTATGGGACATTAAGGGGAGGAGGGGAGGACCCAGGCGGGGGCTCTCGCCATATAGCCGTGGCGCCCTACCAGGGCACACTCCAGAGGAGTGGCCTAACCAATTTATCCGCAGATTTTGTGGAAGAATATAAATTTGGAATTAAACTTCCAAACAAAAATACCTCCACCCATCCCGGGATCGAACCCCGGTCTCCAATGGTGGCTGCAGAAATAGAGAAACCAAGGTGACTGAAAAGCCACGATTGGAGTATAAACAACTCAGGTTTTTTTTCTCTCTATTTCAATTAATTATTTATTTTTGCGAATCTCGATATGGTTAACACTCGTAGAAAGTGTAACGAAATAGAAAATGCTTTCCTCGCTGAAATTGAGGATTTTTCAATTTTGGAAAATTCCACAAATCGTGAATTGGTTCTTGAAATATTCAATAATTTAACTTCCGGCCAAAACGTCGCAAGCGCTTTAGATTCTTTAAAGCGTTTGCTGTGCACTTTTAATAATCTTTATATGGAGGCTGATAACTACTTAGCGACTATTGATGAAAAGGAAAAAGAAACTGAAGCTTTAAAGAGGCGCCTTGATGCAAACTGCTCTTTACTCAATCAAAGTCTCCAGCATGCAGTCGAAAATGAAGAAATCTTGGTTGGAAATGTCTCTGCGTTGACAAAAGAGTTGAACTCTTTTAGAAGAATGTCTTCGTCTCCTTTTCCTCGACGACCTCTAACTTCGCAGGATAAATCCACGGATTGTCAGCTGCTCTCCATGTGCTCGGTGTCCACACAAACGTCTGATCAAAGCTCATCATCTGAAATCTCGCCAGCTTTTACTTCCCCAATCATGTTTTTGGATACTCCTAAATCTTCATCCTCAACCTTCATCGATGATATGGTGGAAAGCAGTGCAGTGGATCAAAATACGTCACAGAAGTCTACGTCTCTGAATTCTTCGTCACGTCCGGTAAACATCGCTGAGGGAATTGACGCTCAAAACCCTCAAAAGGCAGGTGTAAAAACTTTAAATATTTTTGGTGACGGTTTTGCCTCTGGGCTTGCAAATTCCATAAATAAACTCACTAGTAACAAACTTAGTATTGTGAACAGCGTAAAATGCAATAAAAGGTTCGGCGAACTAGTTAAAAATGTTGATGTTCAAAGCGCCATAGCTGAAAATTATACCGTCATTGTTGCTGGTAACTCGGGTGTTGAGTACAATTCAGTGCCAAATTTTAAGCATGATTTTTTGAAGTTTGTAACTGGCCACCCTTGCCCAGATAAGTTAATTTTTATTGCGATTCCTTTTGATTACAGACTTCCTTCCTGGTCTATTGTTAATAAAGCCACAATTAAGGCAAACAAATTCATGGAAAAATATGCAAAAAATTCAATGCTAACTTTATAAGCTTGTCCCTCGTAAACGAGCACATGGTGGCCAGAGGTGAAAGGGACTTAAACTCTTTTAATCGCCGTGGTAGATTTGTTCTAGCTTATGAAATTATAAAAGTCCTTGAAGCTGTTGTTGATCGGTCCATTGAAACTCCCCCCATACCTTGCCGTTTTTTAGATTAAATGATAATTTGGTTCAAATCGAACCTTTAAAAGATACCGTAAAGGAGAATTTTCATAATATGTCCGTAATGAATAACGATAATCATGTCACAAATAAAAGATGTTTAAATATTTACTATCAAAATGTGCAGAGTATTTTAAATAAAATAAATTTCCTTGATATAAAAATAAATGAGTACAAAAACCTGAATATTGATATTATCTGCATAGCTGAACACTGGATTAATATAAACTGCAAAGGTGTCGTTCGTCTTGATGGGTACAGTGTAGCAAATGAGTTTTGCAGGCAGGAGCATGTCCATGGAGGGGTTATGATCCTCGTAAGAAATGACGTAAATTTTCGTGTATGTTCAATCACTGAAATTCTGAATACGGAGTTAACGTTTGAACATGTTGCAGTTGAAATTATTAGGTATAATATGGTTGTAATTTGTGTATATAGGTCGCCTTTGGGAATTTTCGATGATTTTATCGAATGCTTAGACCGAATGATATCGATATATAAATCTAAAGGAAAGAAACTGTTGATAGTAGGGGATTTTAATGTGAACTTTCTCGAGAATGGTTGCAACCAAAAATGCTTGACTAATCTCTCCTCCGCGCATGGTTTGAGTTGGTTGTTAGGTCCAAGGTTGGAAAGCTATGTGTTGCTGGTATTTTCCTTGATTTTTCAAAAGCTTTTGACCTTGTGAACCACTTCCGTTTACTACAAAAGCTGGAAAAGATTGGTGTGCGCGGGCTATCGAACAATTTATTTGCGTCTTATCTCCAAGGTCGTTGCCAACGAGCAACTTGCGATGGCCATCTATCGAATGTTGAATCTATCACCTGTGGGGTGCCTCAAGGATCAATCTTAGGGCCGTTATTGTTCTTGATCTATATAAATGATTTTGTGGATGTGTCGGGTGAAGACACTTTCATATTTGCCGACGACGCTACAATACTAATTTCAGCAGTGTCTGTAGAGGGCCTTTAGCTTAAGCTAGTGACTGTCACGAACAAAGTTAAGTTTTGGTCTGAGGAAAATGGTTTTATTTTAAACTTAAGCAAAACTGTAGTCATAAATTTTTCTCATCGGCAAACACTTCCATTCTTCAGGGAAATTCGGTTGACCTTGGCCTTGGGCAGTCATTTTCAAGTAAGGTTTTAGGTCTCATTCTTGATTCAGAACTCTCCTGGGAAAGTCACATTGACCACTTGATTCCCAAGCTTAGCAAACTTGGTTTTGCTATGCGCATTTTGAGACAGTCATGTAGCCAAGAAATTCTCAAAACAGTTTACACGGGATGTGTGCAATCACTCTTGATGTATGGTCTAATGTTTTGGGGCGCGAGTACTCATTCTGAAAGAATATTTCGGATTCAAAAAAGGATCATTCGCATCATGTGCGGACTTGGGTATAGGGAATCTTGCCGGGAACATTTCAAAAAGATGGGTATCCTCACGCTCCCGTCCCTGTATGTCTTGGCTGTTTCAGTTTTAATTAAAAAAAAGGAACACTCATTGACCAAAAATTCGGATGTTCACTGCTACCCTACTCGAAGAAATCACGAACTCCATTGCACAGAAAAAAATAATAAAATAAATAACAAAAGTGTTCTGTACGCAGGTATTAAAATTTTCAATCACTTGCCGGTAGATTTAAAAACCAAAAGTAGGTATACAACAATTTAAAAACCGGTTAAAACAGCTTCTCCTTTCAAAGTCATACAATAGTACCAAAGAGTTTTTAAGTGATAAATTTTGATGAAGTTATAAATGTATTTATTTTAGGTAGATTTCTTTTCTTCAAAAATCTACCTATTGTAATGTACCAAGTAGTCGCAGATTCAAAAAATTTTCTATACGTTTTTCGTTTCATACCTCCTGGACCCCAAAACCATCCTCAGTTGAAAAGTTTATATATATGGAGGGTTCAGAATACAAGTGAACCAAGTCCACTTTAGCTACTTTTGAGATACAGAGGTTTAAAGTTAAAGCTACATATTGAAAGTACATTACATAGCAGTAGAACTTCCTGCTGCCAAGCGAATATTAATAGAACTAGGACTTGGTTCATTATTACACTGAAATTTTACATAGTTGGAGCATGTTATAGCGTTGCTAACTCAAAAATGACCAAAAGTGGACTTGGTTCACTTGTATTCTGAGCCCTCCATATATATTAGCACGATAACTGGAGCAATTTTAATGTGAGGGTGACGATATCCGGTATTTAGAGCTTTTATCTCAATAGCTCGGACGAGTTCGTTAATGGCTGAAATCGGACCAGCGATTCACCTACTTTACTTAGGGCTTAAAAGACAAAATTGGCATTTTCTATTGAAATCCTAGTCCTTTTACAAAAAAAAACTTTAAGACCTCTGCGAGGGCGTGTAAAAAATTAATTAAAGCAGGTTTGGACGAGCCAGGCGCAAAATATTGAACTAGCTAAACTTTTAAAAAATTTGAATTTATACCGGGAAATTATTAAATATTTTATTAATAAAATTATCAGATGTTTTTCTAGGGGCTCAGGGGCGCAATTTTTCTTATATAATCATTTTTATAACATAATTATATATTTTGTGTTTATACATATTAATTTTAATCATGAAAAGAAATCTACCTTTTAGTCCCTGCTACCGCAGGGTCATTATTTTATTTTTATGTATTTATTTATTTTATGTGTTACCTGATATTTTACGTGCTATGGTCTCTTGTTAGTTTTAAGAATTTAATCTATGACGTACCTGAACATACTTTTGAATCAATTGAGGAAATAAAAATTCTAATTCTAATTCTAATTCTAATTCTAATTGATGCCAAAAAAGAGAATAAATCTATCTGAAATATACGCTACGCCAAAATATGCCCGGAATTCAAGGCGTTTCGGTTAGATAACCCGCAGTACCCGAAGGTCTTGAATGTTTGTTCTGTCTAAAATATACGTTACGCTATAATAAATAACTTCATTGAAGATGTTATTGTTTTACCCTCTGTGCCGGGTTTTGAGGAAGGGTCTTCATGACCCCCCCCCCCCCCCGTAGGGTCAAATCGAATTTGTATCTACATAAACCTATAACTTTAGATAATGCCAAATACAGCGTCATTTTGCTGTAAAATACGTTAAATTGACTTGAGAAACCTGTTTTCCTTAGGTTTTCCTATTAATATTTTTTTCCCCCTCTCAAACGATTCTAAATGTGGAAAATTCAAGCAGCTTTTCCTAATGCATCTCTAGTTATCGACTAGACATACTCATTTTATTGAGGACCCCATTTTCAATTTCAGAATTGAAAAGAATGGGTTTTTTAAAAGAACTTTTTCTTTGGGTCCGAAATCGCTATCCTCTATTTCTGGAGATAAATCGGGGTTTTTTTTTCGTTAAGTGATTGTGATACCCTTCATGTTAATTTCACTTTTTTCTTTCCTTTTGCCCAGTATTTTTTTTAATACTTAAAATAAATTCTTAAATTTGATCAAAGGGTAAATTCAAAAGGATGTTAAATATTTATAAAACATTTATTTGAAAAACGATAAGTAAAAATTTATTTGTTTGAATTACATGTAAAATTTTTTTGTTTTTTTACAAATATGTATAGAGCCAAAATTACTTAAAACATGAAACTAATAATATCCATGTTACATACATCTAATGGAAATTTTTGGTGGATAACAACCACTTTGGGGCAAATTTTTGTAATCTCTTCTTCCTTCCTGTTTTTATCCCTTCAAATTTAAATTAGATTTAATATCCATGTTGTCATAAGAAATATAATATACAAATACTTCAAATATTTACAATTTTCGTCGTAGGAATCGTCCGCTAAGTTCTATAGTTTTGTTACAATAGGTTGATGTAGTTTAGTGAAGTTTAAAATTGCGAATGCGGTAATAACGTCACAAATGTCTTTATGGAAACCACGCGTGACTAAAATGTCGTTGTGATCATATGTCAATTTATCTGGATAGTCCGAAAGATTGCACATCACCAACTTTGAGAATTGTTTTTTGTTGTTCACCATGTTCATTAGTTCTTTTTGAACGAAGGAAGTTCCGATCACGACGACCAGGTCGGTCGAGGATTCCCGGACGAATTTCGCCATAGCTTTCGGGTTCATCGGTGTCGTAATCCACGATGCCACCGTAATGTTAGCGAGTTCAGTGTAGTTGATTTTCACCGGTCTGGATCCATCAAAAGAGTATATCTCGACGTCTCTTCCCGTCTCCGCGAGTAGGGATGCAATCATCGCTGCCGCTTTGTCTCCGTGAATGAAACCCGATGATTTGATGGAAAATAAACAGGGCTGAATCACGATTCGGATGCTGAGGTCGAGCTTCGCAAGACTTTTGATGGAATTTTCTCGCTTAACATCTATAGCATCGAGAACTGTGTTCGGGGCTGTGAGGTCGATCGGTCTATTCCCTCGATTCACCCAGTATCGCTGTTCCGACAGAAACCATTCGCACGGGTTCATTGGTCCGTCCTGGCTTTTGAGGCTGGAAAAGATCTGAAGGATTCGCTCTACGAATCCACTCTCCTCTCTTTCTTCGTCGCTGATGCTCCCGTTAATTACGTCAAACATTATTAACACGTCTTTCAAATCGAGGCGTTCCGTCAATGCCTCGATTATATTTTTGTCCTCCATGACGGTCGACTTATTAAAAGTCTCTTGAAAGTCGATGATTTTGAGTAGGGCGTCTTCCGAGTCAGACGTCTTTCTGAACTCCTCAATCGCTCTTATATATTTAAGGAGATTTTTCGCTCCTGTGTCTTCCATGCACATTAAATTTTCCTTGCCCTCTTTAGCGAATTTAATGATCGCTTGGACGTCTGGGTGGTCAGAAGTAAAGCTTCCTAATTTAATGACCCTTCCGTGACTCCATCCTTCCTGGTTAGGGACCTCCGCAACCATTTTCGCGAGGGAGTCGAAATCATGGCTCGCGTAGAACGTCTGCACAGTTTGTTTTAATTCTTCCTCCATTGAAAATGGGCTCGTCTCCACGCAGTGCATTACAAAAAGAAGAAATTCTTCTGGAGTTTTCAATATTTTTTTAACAAGACTGCATGTTCGAGGGAGATCCGTCTTGGACGTAAGAGCGAGGATGAATGGGATTGTCTCCGGGAGTGGCCTTATTCTCGTCCATCCTTTTTCGTAGAAGTACGATAGCGTGTCCATTAATTTCAACAGGTCGACTCTCGATAAGATGTTTTTCAAGGTGTTTAACCTGTCGTCAGAGATCGTAGAGAGGTCTTCCAATTCGCCGACTGGGATATCGATGCTTCCGTGAAGCAGAAAACGATACAATTTCGTTTCTGGAGAGACGTCTCCGTGACAGGAAGGATGCACCTCTGAGGTGACCTCATGAGCGTTTTGTCCAAGAAGTTGTTTTCTGAAAAAAAAGACACAAAAACGCTATAAGTAAAAAAGTATAAATGAAGCAGCTTCAAAAACAATCTAAAACTTGCAATCTAGGGAATCTAAGGAGTTTTAAATTTACTTTTTGGATTTTTTGCCCAATACTTTACGGCCAAACTATCAACCTATTTTTGCAAATTCTCCCCTAATATTTGAACAAGTTAATCTCGAGAGCGATTTTTTTTTTTATTTAGAGAGCAAAATATCTTGCAACCGTTAAAAAATATAAAAGTGCTGTTTTGAAGAGATTCCAACGAAAACTTCCTTAGAGAGAAGTAACAATAAAGGAAGGGGAAGTATAACGGAGGGTACGTTCAACGGAGGGAGAAGTTTTTCTTTTTTCGACAAATTTTCCAAGTTTTTTCAAGAAGTCAAGTTTTTTTTTAATTTTTCCGATTTTTTTTTAATTTTTCGAGCTTTTTTGTTTTTTCCAATAATTTTCCGAGTTTTTTTTTGTTTGAAAAATGTTTATGTTCTTTTTTTTCGAAATTTTTTCAAAGTAACAAGGTAAAAATAATGGGCTCTTTGGCCTAGGGATGGCCTCTCGTAATGGGTAGAATTATGAAATATCTCCCTACTGAAAAAAGTAATAATTAAAAAGTGGCAATTTTTTTACGCTGAAAATTCGTTACACAACTTGAAATCGCGTTAAACTCATAAAATTAACTTAATAAGGAATAGTTAAGTAAATAAGCTAATAAGGTAATTCGTTAATAAGCGATAGGGTCGTTCAAAAACTATGTCCAAATAATGTGCAAGAGAAAATTTTTTAAACTTTAAACGTGATTTCCAGAAGGATGAGATTTTTGAGATACTTATTAGTTATTACAGTTTTGCACGAAGATGCGATATCTCCCCAATTTTTTGGAAATTCAACAATCGCCCACCTTACATTCTTGTTCTCCGACTATGGAAGATTTTGTGAAAATCGGTTCAAAACTGAGGCCGTAAAGTGTTGCGGAAAATGCTACGGACGGCGTAACGGCCGGAACTACATATTTGAAGTGAATTGGAACAAGACTTTGAAAATTCTTCTTGAAATTGTACGAATTTTAACAAATAAAGTAAGGAGAGAAAAATAAATAAATTATTACTTACCCCAAAACCATTTTGGAATTTTAGTTGATATTAGACGCACAAAAAAAAGACAATTTTTTCACTTTAATTTGAGCACACTCCGCTTCTGAAGACAGATACACGAGTAATAAAACCAAAGGTCTCCCTTCAGGTAGAGCCAAGGGTTCCGGGTGAAAGGCTCTGATTTCCAATTGGACGAGACAGTGGTGTGGCCTTTCCCTTCACCCTGGGTCGACGAACTGAGGGATGATGAAATAAAATTTAACATGACGAAATATTTACAAAGTTCGATCCCAGGTTGGGTATAGGGATTTTTGGTTGGAAGTAAAATTCCAATTAAAAAATATCCCTCTACAAAATCTGTGGATAATTTAGTTAGGCCACTACTCTGGTAGTTGGCCCAAAAGGGCGCCATGGCATTATGGCGAAAGCCCCCGCCTGGGTCTGATCCCCTCCCCCTTTGTAAAAAGCCCTGGCTTAATACAATTAAAACAAAAAAAGAGTAGATTGACCAATAGTAAGAGTAAGCCTCTTGCTCATTGGTCATATCTACTTCTTTTTTAAAAAAAAAAAAAAAAAAAAAAAAAAAATATTTACAAAAAATTCGCAATAAAAACATTTGTAGTTTAAATTTGTGTTATTTAATATTATTAAATGTACACTTTAAATACCAACGGTATTTAAAAATGGTATGTTGTAAGCTCGTTTTCCGTTTGAGAAATTAAAGATCTAATAAATTTGTTTAAAACTTTATTAATTTAACACATAAATCGTGTAAAAAGTGTAAATAATTAACTTCTGCTTTTGTTTTTCTCGGAAAAAACTTATCGTCTTATGATCGACTGATGATTTTTGTACCCAAAAAAGATTTAGATCTGCCGGCATTTTCGTATCTATTATCTTTATCAACAAATAATTTAGATAACATAATTTTGTCGATTTTCCTGTTGGATTTGTAATTGGAAATTTTTCTAGGGCGATGACTTTCGGGGAAAACACTTTCTGTAGAATTGGCCACCTGCCTTTTCTAATCAGCCATTAACGGATTAACTAAAAAAACTAAAAAATATCTCAAGCCGTATTGAATCATGAAAATAATCCAGGAAAATCTCAATAGAAATAGATGGAAACTGGCGGGTTAAAAGAAACAATTTTTTTTGTTAAATTTAGAAAAATGTACTCTTTCCTCTGAAATTATTCTGTTTATTATCAAAATTATATAGTATTTCTTCATTTTTTCCAATCCTTCATCGTAGTACGAGGATCGGTACAATTTTAATTCCGGAACTCTCCGAGTTGGTTTTTTCCGAAGGCTCTTTGAAGTACCCGTTACGGTAGTAGAAGACCAGTACAGCTAATCGGTATGGTAGGTTAGCATTCTGTCATTCAGCTTTAATAATTAACTTCATTGCAGAAGATGTTATCGTTTTACCCTCTATGTTGGGTTTTGAGGAAGGGTCTTCATGACCCCGAAGGGTCAAATCAAAGTTGGATGAACGTTTAATGTTATAAACCTATAACTTTAAATATCAATTTCAGAAATGAAAAATATTTATTGAAAAACATTGCTGCGTAAGAGATAATTTATTAAATCATAACAAAACGAAGGAAATTGTGTGGGAATTTCAAGATGCGCTATCACAATATGAAAAAATTCAGACTGCTCGTAGACTCTTCTAGGAGGAAATAATTGGCATCAACACCTGATTTTTGCGGAATTTTTCTAGGCGTCAAATGCTAAACTTTTTTTTTTTTATTTATTTTTTTTTTAGGTCCTACAAGGATTTTAGGTCCTACAGGTGACTGAATTTTTTCAGATTTTTTGTGTTCCAAGAATTGAGGTTTTGGCGATTTCGAGGTTCACCCACCATCGAGAAAATAATGAAAAAATAAGGAAAATTCTACTCTGCATAAATTACTTTTTAGCTGAAAAAAATTCGTGGCATCTATAATAAGTCAAAACGTATGTGCTTTTTACCCGAAAAACGCAAATCGTGACGTGAAGTAAACATACACTTGGTACCGGTCGTACTTTTTGCGCTTTGCGCGTTCCTATATATCGAATATTGAATTTAATACTTAAATGTTTAGGGAGAGAAAGAATGTGATAAAAGAAGTCTTGGTTAAAATTTTTAACTTGTAAACTACTGGAAACGGGGTGTTATTCGCGTTCACGTGTTTTTTCTATTTTTTTCTGTTCCCCTTTTCGCAATTATTTATAGAAATAACTTTAAACAAGTGGGTTATATTCATTATATTCTTAAAAAGAAAGAAATCTTTTAGCTAACCAATCGCAATAAGTTTCTTTTCTCATAGGTTAGTAACTTGCTGAAAGGGGAGGGACTTCCAAGCTCTCGCCATGATGGCATGGCGACCGTTCTGGGAGAAGCCTTAATTCGAAAAAATGTATTATAGAACAAACAATAGTTTAATTTTAGTTTTTTATTTTAATTTAGAAAGTTCTAGAAGAAAAAAAAATCGGTTTTGCGGAAGATAAAAATAGTAGGGGTGGCGATTTTTAACAAAGAAGGAATTAAAGGCTCTTGACCCTATTAGACTAAAAGTTGAAATGTCCTTATTTTTACCTGCTTTGGATTTACCAACCCTAACCCGTGGAATGTTGAATTTCTGCTTCAAAAATTATTAAATATAAAAGTTTTAAAATAGTTTTTTTTTTGAACTTGAAATTTTGCATAGATCACGAATCTGAAATTAAAAATAGTGGTTCTCACATAAAATACCGAATTTGGTGTCGCTGAGGGACACCCTGTACATCTGAATCAAAATCCGTTAATTGCAATCAATTCTTCGTCCAAAAACAAGGGGGTTTACATTTAACTTTTTTTTTGGAGGACTAAATGCTTTGCCGTAAAGTTGCTGGTCCACTCTAGTTGGAACACCTCGAGGACAATCATTAAATTTATTTTTTAAGCAAGTTTAGAATGGTTGTAATTTTATATGAATCAATTAATCAGGCTTCCTAGACTCAGATAGTTTTGGGGAATCATTAATTAAAATCATTCATTAAAAAACTTTGAAGATTTATAATATCTCAAAAAAACATTTTCCTCATGGGCCACTCCTCCACCCTAGGCTTCAATTTTACACGAAAAGATACGTATTTAAATAATTAATTTTTTTTTAAATCAGAGGGTTTTCCTTCAAAAAGTTCCGAGGTATTTTAAATTTAAACGGCGCGGCATTGATTGATGATTGATTTTCAACAGCAAGAAAACAAAATATGTTTTTAATTAGACAAGAAGAGTTTTAGGTGGTGAATTTAAAAGTTTCCTTAACCCCCCCCCCCCCCCCCCCGCCGGAATAGGCAACCAGTACCAAAGTACAGGAGGAAGATCAAAATCTTCGATGATACCCTGCGTATATTTTTAAGAAGTCACTTTTAATTGGAGCTCTTTTTAAGGAACTAGCCATGAAACTAGTAAAAAGGATTCAAAATTCCGCAAATATTTGGTTTGTAGGCCCATAAACCTACGGAAACGTCTAATTGTACATGTGTAAGGTGATTTCTTTTCCAAAAAGTAACAAAGGACAACGCTTGAATTTCTAGAACTTGGTTGGTTTGACATCCCAAAACCTGAGAAATTTGCCCAGTACAAGGAAAAATTTTTTTCTCTCACTAAAGAATGATAAAGACGCCTAAAAAAAAAGGTTTTTGATATTATATGAACCAAGGAAAACATTTAATTTTACAGTATTTTAGCTGGAGTTCCCAGCTTATTTTATCTTAGTACAAAGTGAACGCTTTTGATACAAACTGCTCGGCTATTCCTTGTCCAATCGAATTGAATCTTTTCCCATCATATTGTACAAATTTTTATCTACAATTCTGCGTCAATTAAAAAAATGATTAGTTCGATAAGGGCAGTACATCCTAAGATATTTGTTCCGATTTGACAGAAAACTCGATTTTTCAGGAAACGCAAAAAACCAAAAAAATTGCGGGAACTTTCATATTTCTTAGTTAGTCTTACGTTGTGGCATCACCTTTTTTCCCTCTGGGCGCCTCTCGTTTCACTTCACAGGATCTTGCAAGAATCTTAACCTTGGTGTGGTCCCGATTCGGCGCGTCCCATTTCAGTGTCCAAGGGTCGAAAGTCCCAGATCAGCGCCTTATTATGCTAGCAGTCCCACTTCAGCGCGATGTGCAGCCCGTACGATTGGCGGTTATGCATTTCGGGAGAACACCGTTCAACAAAACGCATTTCACCCTAAAGCAGTTGAACATAAAATATCTGTAGCTCACCATAACGCGTTTCGGCATAATGCAATCGCGAAAATAGACTTATGGTGAAACAACAAGTTCTTTAAAATGAAAATTTTCGTTATGTTCAACTGCGTTATATTGAAACGACAAATTTTATGTTAAAACAACAAATGTTAAATCTCCTCTTTGAGATGTATTATGTTTTAGACAATTTTCTTTATGTTGAGTTGCAGATTTTTTATGGTGAACGGTAACTCGCGATTTCTGCTATTTTATGGTCAAATGCATTATGTCATTATGTCGACATGTATACACTCTTTTACTTCGTACGGGTATTGATAAAAATTAAAACATCCTTTCTAGTAGGAGGCGCCGAAGTGGGAGAAAAGTTGTTTTTATTTAATGTCATTAATCCTTCGGGCGCTAGTCTGGGACTGAAAAAGATCTATACAGGTAATAATCCCATCACGCGCCGAACTGGGACGCGCTGAATCGGTACCAAACCATTGCGTTTCAGGGGTTTTTGAGGCTTGAAACGGAACTGTTGGGGGTTCTTCTACATCCCAGAAGTGATTTCGAGGCAAAAAATTGAAAAACAATTTTCGACCTAAAAACCCGTTTTTCTCGCTTATTAATGCGTTTCAGGGAGGGCAAAAAAATTTTCTACTTAAAAACACGTTTTTCTCGCTTATTTTTGCGTTTCTGGAGTTTTTGAGGCTTGAAACGGAAGAGTATTGGGGGATCTTCTACATCCCAGAAGTGATTTCGAGGCAAAAAATTGAAAAACAATTTTTTTTTAAAATAAATTTTTATTTATTTTTTTTACATTTTAACAATTTTATAGATTTTTTTACAAGTACATATTTTTGTTTCTATATAACGAATAATATAAATGTAGATAAAAAGATTGATAACAAATAATGACCCTGCGGTAGCAGGGACTAAAAGGTAGATTTCTTTTCATGATTAAAATTAAAATGTATAAACACAAAATATATGTTATAAAAATGATGATATAAGAAAAATTGCGCCACTGAGCCCCTAGAAAAACATCTGATAATTTTATTAATAAAATATTTAATAATTTCCCGGTATAAATTCAAATTTTTTTTAAAGTTTAGCTAGTTCAATATTTTGCGCCTGGCTCGTCCAAACCTGCTTTAATTAATTTTTTACACGCCCTCGCAGAGGTCTTAAAGTTTTTTTTTGTAAAAGGACTAGGATTTCAATAGAAAATGCCAATTTTGTCTTTTAAGCCCTAAGTAAAGTAGGTGAATCGCTGGTCCGATTTCAGCCATTAACGAACTCGTCCGAGCTATTGAGATAAAAACTCGAAATACCGGATATCGTCACCCTCACATTAAAATTGCTCCAGTTATCGTGCTAATATACATATGTATATATAAACTTGGTACATTACAATAGGTAGATTTTTGAAGAAAAGAATCTACCTAAAAATACAAAAGGAAAATACAGTAGATAATACAAAGTAATAGTTTTTTTATGTACCTACATAGTCACAAATAAAAATTCCCACTATAAACCAATGGTTTGTGTGTGGGCATGACTAGTTTTGTTCAATAAAATCTAGGAACGCGGTAGCGTTCCGCCCTGCCAAGCAACACCCAGTCCGAAGACGTCAGAAAACGGTACCTACCAAGTGTATGTTTACTGGACGTCACGATTTGCGTTTTTCAGGTATCTGGATCTCGGCTCCCTGTGGACCGATCGACTTGAAATTTGCTACAGATTTACTTTGATATGATATGAGTAAACGCTGAAATTTCAAGTCGATCGGTCACAGGGAGCCGAGATATAAAAGTCTGAAAACCCGGTTTTTCGCCTTTACCGTGTTCTTCTTCTTCTTCTTCTTCTTCTTCTTCTTCTTCTTCTTATTCAGCTAGACAAGGCTACAGCCTCTCCTAGCGCACCGATTGACTTGAAATTTTGCACAGAGCTTCCTTTCAACTTGAGCCAGTGCCTTTTGAAAGATTTACCCCGAAATCTTAACTTAAAAAAAAGTTAGGAACAAAAAACTGAAATTTTAGGGTAATTTTAGCCACTTTAACGGGTACACAGCCTGGAGACAAGACCAATCGACTTGAAATTGTGCACAGAGCTTCCTTCTGAGTTTAGCAATGAGGACGAGTATAGTAATGAGGACGGATTTCGAAAATGGGTCATCCAGACCCCTCAGGGTCAATTTGACCAGTGATCATTGTCTGTGGCGCCGGCTGTACACCCGATTTACACCATACGGTCGAATTTCGGAAAGGGTCTTCCAGAACCCTTGGGGTCAATTTGACCAGTGATCATTTTTCGATCGTCAGTCGATATATTCACGATTTTAACACGATATATTTCACGATATATTATCGATGAATAAATAGTATAAAATTTTTCAAACGTCAACGCATTTTTATTGCTGCTGATACCAATTTATTAAATTATGATTGAACTTTTTAAAGCATGAGGTTAGAATGTACATTCCAGACGGCCTTATCCGAGCTGGGTCCGGTTATAAGAAGATAAACTATAATCTGTACTAACTGGGTCCGAGGGGGTCAAGTTAAAAGTACTAGGTGGGTCCGGCTATTGTTCTCGATATTATTTTCATGGTTTTAGATAGATTTTTTTATTATTTAATTTCAATATAAACAATAAAATATGAAATCACCGAAGAGTAACTCTGACAAAACCAACACAACTTTACCAGTGATAATCGTGCCTTCGCGTAAGAAAATTGAAGAAGTTAAAAATGTCGAGCCAACGTTCAAATTCATTGCATCCAGCTGATCCAAGTCAAGTTTAAATCTTTCTTAGCCATCCGCATAACACCGAAAATTGAAATGAGCATGGTTCCATCATAATATTTTCGTGTCGATCTTAAAATTTTAAATTTTTGCGCCAAAATCCGAATTTTGGTGCCAAATTTTTTTATCTTTGACAAATTTGAAAAAACCTTTTGAGTTAAGGGTAGTTTTGGGGTCCAGGGGGTGTGAAAGGAAAAAAGTATACAAAGTTTGTTTGATTCTGCGACTACTGCACCCATTGCAAATGGTCCACCATCGGGACCCAGCTAGTATAACCCTCTGAAATTCCTCGGACCCAGTTAGTAGGTGCTCCCCTCTACAGGTCACGGGACCCAGCTAGACCACTCGGGACCCAGCTCGGAAACACCTTCCAGACTTGCTAAATGCCACTATCGGCTGGCTTAATTATTACGCTACATACGCTATTAATTTAATGCTACCATTTTTCCCGGGCAACTGAAACAACGCGCGGTTCTTTTAGGAGTTTTACGATTCATTTGAATTTAAACTACAAAAAGATATGATATCCCCCCAAAAAACACCCCGTGTAAAAAACACCCCGCCTCGCAAAATCCTTTTACATCAGCCGGAAAAAGTTGTGATATCAACTTCCCCGCCCTCAAATGAGCGAGAAGAGTCGATACGCCCGAGTGGTAGGTACGATGATGTGAGAAGCATGATGCCCGTGCTCCCGTTTTCAATGCTCCCCTTGGCGGCAACGCGAAATGTTTGTTTACAGGGACGTAGTTAAGACGTGCTGTGCGTTCTTCGGGAAAAATCGTTATGATTCAAACACTCAGACATACGTAGATGAAGGCGTAGTGTCATGTGTGAGTACGGGGGGGGTATGTGTATGTATGTGTATGGGGTGTATACTAGTGATTAGTTAGGAACTCAGTGATAACACAGTAATTCTTAAGCGTTCCAGGACGTTCCAGGGCTTGATAAATAACGGCAATCACTGATACAAAGCATTTCGCGATGCCGCCAAGGGGAGCATTGAAAACGGGAGCACGGGCATCATGCTTCTCACATCATCGTACCTACCACTCGGGCGTATCGACTCTTCTCGCTCATTTGAGGGCGGGGAAGTTGATATCACAACTTTTTCTGGCTGATGTAAAAGGATTTTTGCGAGGCGGGGTGCTTTTTACACAGGGTGTTTTTTGTGGGGATTATGAATTTGGATACAACAAGGTTCAACTATTTTATTTATTATTAAATTATTTTTATAATTTTAATTATGAATTTAAAGTTGACGGAGGGTTATTAATTTAAAAAATTTTACAACAAAGGAAAATACATATAGAAATTTAAATATTTTAGAAAGCAGAAAAAATACAGTTTATGATATTATACAGGGTGTCCGGAAACACATGGCAAGCGTCTGGGAGAGCGTTAAAAAGTGGTTTTACGAAAAAAAGTTAAATGTAAACCCCCCTTAATTTAAATCAAAGAATTTGATGGTGTAGTTTAAAATCCGCCTGGATATACAGGGTGTCCCAGACACAACCTAACTTCGTTATTTCAAATGAGAACCCCTATTTTTTATTTCAGATTCGTAATCTACGCAAAATTTCAAGTAGATTTGAGTACTCATATGACGATTTTGGACAACTTTTAAAAAATGTCAAAATTTAGCGTTTTTTGCGCTAAAATCCGTTAAAATTGACCTAGGAGACTCGTTTTTTTTTTTAATTCCACTTATTTTTTCCCGAAGAATCCAATTGTCTCAAATTTGAGCATCTTCGCATTCTGCATCACGAGATTTCGTCGCTAATGGCCTTTTTTCAAGTTAGAACCCAAATTTTTAGTTCAGAAATGAAAATTAGCACTTGTTGAAAGGAATTTTTCTTTCGGACCACAAATTTTGAAAGAGCTACAGCGTCTTTTGTGTTTATGCATCAAAAATTAAAATTCCGTCAACAAATCGCTAATTTCCATTTTTGAAGTATGGAATTTGGAGTTAACCTTGAAAAAAGGCCATTAGCGACGAAATCTCGTGATGCAGACTGCGAAGATGCTCAAATTTGAGACAGTTGGATTCTTCGGGAAAAAATAAGTGGAATTAAAAAAAACGAGTCTCCTAGGTCAATTTTAACGGATTTTAGCGCAAAAAACGCTAAATTTTGACATTTTTTAAAAGTTGTCCAAAATCGTCATATGAGTACTCAAATCTACTTGAACTTTTGCGTAGATTACGAATCTGAAATAAAATAGGGGTTCTTATTTGAAATAACGAAGTTAGGTTGTGTCTGGGACACCCTGTATATCCAGGCGGATTTTAAACTACACCATCAAATTTTTTGATTTAAATTAAGGGGGGTTTACATTTAACTTTTTTTCGTAAAACCACTTTTTAACGCTCTCCCAGACGCTTGCCATGTGTTTCCGGACACCCTGTATAATCAAAGTAAATATGAGAACAAAAAAATTTTGTAAATAATAAATTAAAATTAAAGAAATTTTTTTATGATCAGATCTTCAGTTTGAGACATTAACCAATCATTCAGTATATTTTTGTATTGTTGAAATGATAAGTTTGTATTTATTGCAACAGAATTTAATAAGGAAGTTCGTGGTGCTAAATAATTTACATGTCTTTGGAAATGAGATTTTCTGAGATTGGGCAATTGAAAAGGGTGATTTATTCTATTTGATAGTTTCGTGCCTAATCGGCGAGGAAAGTAATTTGGATATTTTTTTATGAATATCATAGTTTTAAATATGAAAAGTTTATGTATGGAGAATAATTTACTATTTAAAAAGGTCAAGTGGGAGGGATCTGATCGATTTATTTAACATTTTTAATAATTGTTTTTTGGATGATGTGGAGTGGTTTAGTTGCAGTCTTGGTTGCGTTTCCCCATATTATAATGCCATACGATAATACCGATTGAATTAATCCGTAATAAAATTTTTTTAATTCATTAACGTTTAAGAAATTTTTAAGTATTGAAAATAAGTAAACAAAACCTTGTAATTTATTTGTAAGATGATGAATATGAAAATTATAATTAAGTTTTTATCAAAGAAGATGCCTAGATATTTTATTTTTTCAGTTTTTTCTATTTCGTTACAATTTTGACAGTTTAGATTGTTTGTACAATTTTTCGAGTGAATAAATAGTTTTAGATCATTGGTCTGAGAGGCTTGTGTATTATTTAAATGAAAGCATATATATTTAGTTTTTTTAGTATTGAGAAATAGATAGTTTTTATTCAGGTGGTTATTTAATAAATTTAGACATTGGTCTGCAAAAGTGAAACACTCTGTCCAGTTTTTGGCAGAAACGATTATTGTGGTATCGTCAGCGAAAGAATATATTTTGCCGGGTAGACTTAGACTAACGTGTCATTGATATAGATTAGGAACAGAAGAAGACCAAGCATTGATCCTTGGGGTACTCCTGTCATTATAGTTTCACTCTCGCTGAAGACATTTATTATTTTGACTTTATGTTTTCGGTTTGTTAAACACGTTTTTCTCGCTCTTTTTGTGCGTCTCGGGGGTTTTTGAGGCCAAAAACGGCATTTTTGGGGGTTTTTCTACGTCCCAGAGGTGTTTTCGAGGCAAAAAACGCACAAAATTTTTCGACCTTTAAACCCGTTTTTCTCGCTCTTTTTGTGCGTCTCGGGGGTTTTTGAGGCCAAAAACGGCATTTTTGGGGGTTTTTCTACGTCCCAGAGGTGTTTTCGAGGCAAAAAACGCACAAGAGATTGAATACCTAAAAAGTCAGGTCAACGAACAATTGGAAAAACAAAGGACAAGGAATCTGGAGATTCATGGACTTCAACTAGAAGATAAGGAGCTTGAGAAGAAAACGTGGGAGGTGATAAGAAGTCTGAACGTGAAATTGGAGGAGAACGATATCAAGGCGATCCGGAGGATAAAGAAGAGAACGGGGACAACGGACGGAATCTTCGTAGAATTCAACGAGAAAGAAAAGCGGGATGAAGTGATGAAAGCTGGTCGAAAGAAGAAATTAAAGTTGAGTGATGTCCTAGAAAAAAAACCTGTAAAGGATTCGAAAATTTTCTTTAATGAAAATCTGACTGCGTACAATAAAAATTTATTAAGGTTAGTTAAAATAAATGTAAAGAACTTGGTTATAAATATGTCTGGGTCGCAAACTCAAGAATTCTTGTGAGAAAAGAGGAAAATCATCCTATTTTGAAAATTTTTTCGTGTAATGATCTAAATGCAAAAATAAAATGAAGAGAGACAATGGAATAAATCGGTTGGTAAAACAATGGATGGACATGGAAAGGTATAACAGTATGAGGAGAGGAACCTTTTTTTATTTTTGTTTTGGTGATTTTTTTCATTTTTTCACAAAAGAAGATTGTGATGGTATTGTTTTAAAAAAAGAATTTTGTGTTTATATGTTTTGTACAAAGAGAAATATGTTGTGTACGGCTGGAAGACTGTCAAAGGAAATTGTGGTGATGTAAATAAAGTCTATAAAATTAAAAAGTGTGTTTTTTGTATCACAGATGTGGTTAACGGTTATTGTGTAAACCTTATGACTAAAAAAGGATGATGAGGATGAGGAAAACCTTGAAGAAGAGGGGCAAAACTTTGATGTGAAGGAAAGTTTAGGAGATTGGGTAAGAGAGTGCCTACCAGAGGAGAAAAAGGCGGTTTCAATGATACATTTAAATATTAGATAGCTGAGGAAAAACTGGAATCAATGGGTAATCGTAACGGAAAATAATTTTGACATCATAGTCCTAACAGAGGTGAATATTCATGATGATGAAGTAGATATTTACAATCTGAGAGGGTATGATATGGTTATTAAATTGAGAGGGAATAGGAGGGGAGGAGGCATCTTAATTTATATAAAAGAAGGGTTACTAATAAATGAGATTGATATCAATAGCAATACTTGTGAATCGATAGGAGTTAAGTTGGAGAAAAATGGGATGAAATTCGTGATAATTGGAATGTACAGACCTCCACAGGGGAAGGAAAGAGATTTTATAGAGGAATTGGATAATATATTGGGAACCAGGGTAAGGGACAAAAATTTAATTTTAATGGGAGATATAAACATTGACATAAAAAGACTGGGAATACAGTGGACAAGTATTTATCGGTTTGTCATGGACACGGAATGTTACCGAGTATAATGGATTTTACAAGGGAAGAAATAATTGCAGGTAGGGTGACGAAAACTTGCATAGACCATATTTTCATTAGAATAAAAAGGATTAAAAAAATGCAGGTTAGCTCTGCTGTAATAAAGCAAAAAATTTCTGATCACTATATGGTAGGATTAGCCATCACGGAAACGTCAGGGAGTGAAGGACACAAGGAGAAAAGAATAATTAGAATGTTTAATCAAAATAAAATAAATCAGTTAATTAACGATACAAACTGGGAAATAAAAGAGAAGACCCTGAACAATATTATGCAAGGTTTTGTGAACTGATGGGTTGGATATACAAAAGTTCTTGTAAGGAAGTAGAAAAAAGGGATGAAATGGATTACTGTCGAAGGAAGAATGATAAAAAATGGTTCGATGAAAGCTTAAGGCAAATAATTTCAAAAAGGGATAAAATGTTCAGAAAATTAAAATCCAATCCCAATCATCCCATATATAAATTAGAATATAGGAAATTAAGGAATAGGGCCACATATGAGATCAATAAAGCGAAAAATAAATATTATACTGAGAAGATCAAAGACAATAGATACGACACTAAGAAAGTATGGGAAACAATAAATGAACTTATGGGACAAAAAAAGAAAATGGATGTTGACCAAAAAATTATAAGTAGTTTTAAAAATATAAGTGAAAAGGAAATAGCAGAAAATTTTCTGAAAACTATTTATAATGAGTTGCAAAAAATTAGTCATGTTTGTACTAATAAGCTTGGGAATGATATAGTTGGAAAAAGAGTTAAACAATTTAACTTAAGTCATGCTGAGGATGAGGAGATAGAGAAAATAATTAATTCCTTAAGTAAAAAGGCTCCTGGATACGACGGAATAAGAATAATAGATTTACAGTTAAATTCTAAATTATTTGCGAAAGTCATTAGGGTTTTAATAAATAGAATGATTGATACAGGCATTTATCCAAAGGGTTTAAAAATATCGATTATTAGGCCAATATTCAAGGGAGGTAAAGGAGGAGAGTATAGAAACTACAGACCAATAAATATCTTGCCTGTAGTTAATAAAATAATAGAAAAATACATTGACAATAGATTAAATGAATTTCTGGAAGATGAGAAAATATTAAATGAGAGGCAGTTTGCCTATAGGAAAACAGAGGAACTGAAAATTTATTATTACAATTTTGTGAAACTATAAATTCTAAACTGAATAAAACATCTATGTTGTCAGTGTATTTGTGGACTTCTCTAAAGCGTTCGAGACCATTAACCATAAAAATTATTACAGCAATTGGAAGTTATGGGAATATCAGGGAATTTAGGAAAATTGTTTGAAAGTTATTTGAAAGAGAGGAAAGTTATTGTAAGGGTGGGTGAGATTGAAAGTAAAATGATGATGATGAATAAAGGAGTACCCCAGGGAAGTACATTAGGACCGAAATTTTATAATATTTATACAAATGATATCAATAGGGCCATAGGGGCAGATGAAGCCTTCTTCTATGCAGATGACTCTGCCTTTTTAACGTGGCATAGAGATCCTCAAGAGGCATTGAAAAAGGCCCAGGAATGTATGAATCGGTTGTCAAAATGGGCCCATGATATGGAACTGGTGATAAATGGGAAAAAAACGGTGGTTATGGTGTTCAGGACACCCCAGATGAAGGAAGTGGAGTCACCACTAATAATTTGTCATGGCTGTGAGTGCTTGGTGAAAGAGAATATATTATGTAATTGTGATAAATTGGGGGTGGTGAGAGAATTCAGGTATTTGGGGGTTGTATTAGATGAAAAAATGATTTGGACCCCACATATTAAGGTACTAAATAAAAAACTAAGAGTTGCGAAGGCAAAAATCTATAACCTGAAATGGTATGTGCCAAAAAATACGTTGATTTGCATTTATAAGGCAATTTTCGAATCCTTAATAAGATATGGGGTGGAATGCTATGGAAGCGCAGCAAAAAGCAATCTCGAAGTGATAAGAGAGAGCCAGGAAAAAACGTTAAAAATGATAACAAATAAGAAGGATTTCAAAATGAATTTAGAAATATGTGAAACACTTGGGCCTAGACAGTTTTATTTTTTAAAGGTTATTTTTTTTTTGGTCTAAGTACAAAGACATATTAGAAGAAAAAAAAAGTGATAGAACAAGAGAAAATAAAAAGTACATTTTGCCACTTGTACATAATGTATACGGAGAGAGAATGTCGAAGTACATTGCAACAAAAATATGGAACTGTCTTCCCCAAAAGTTATTAAAAAGGAAAAAACAAAGGAAACAAAAAAAGAAGTTGTTAAATTTTTAATTCATAAGTTGAATGTTGAATAGGTAGCAATCCAATAAAGTAAAAAAGGGAATAGAAAAGCTCGGCCACCGAGACAAGGACTGCAAATACATAATGTAAATAGTGATAAATAAAAAAGAGAAATTGTAAAATAAAAATAGTTGTAGATAATGGAACCAGCCGATAGGAAGGAAAATTTCCTGGCTGGACCATAATTGTAATTAATTTGTATATAATGAAATAAAAAAAAAAAAAAAAAAAAAAAAAATTTTTCGACCTTAAAACCCGTGTTTCTCGCTCTTTTTGTGCGTCTCGGGGGTTTTTGAGGCCAAAAACGGCATTTTTGGGGGTTTTTCTACGTCCCAGAGGTGTTTTCGAGGCAAAAAACGCACAAAAATTTTTCGACCTTTAAACCCGTTTTTCTCGCTCTTTTGTGCGTCTCGGGGGTTTTTGAGGACAAAAACGGCATTTTTGGGGGTTTTTCTACGTCCCAGAGGTGTTTTCGAGGCAAAAAACGCACAAAAATTTTCGACCTTTAAACCCGTTTTTCTCGCTCTTTTTGTGCGTCTCGGGGGTTTTTGAGGCCAAAAACGGCATTTTTGGGGGTTTTTCTACGTCCCAGAGGTGTTTTCGGGGCAAAAAACGCACAAAAATTTTTCGACCTTTAAACCCGTTTTTCTCGCTCTTTTTGTGCGTCTCGGGGGTTTTTGAGGCCAAAAACGGCATTTTTGGGGGTTTTTCTACGTCCCAGAGGTGTTTTCGAGGCAAAAAACGCACAAAAATTTTTCGACCTTTAAACCCGTTTTTCTCGCTCTTTTGTGCGTCTCGGGGGTTTTTGAGGCCATAAACGGCATTTTGGGGGTTCTTCTACGTCCCAGAGGTGTTTCGAGGCAAAAAACGCACAAAAATTTTTCGACCTTTAAACCCGTTTTTCTCGCTCTTTTTGTGCGTCTCGGGGTTTTTTGAGGCCAAAAACGGCATTTTGGGGGTTTTTCTACGTCCAGAGGTGTTTTCAAGGCAAAAAACGCACAAAAAGTTTTCGACCTTTAAACCCGTTTTTCTCGCTCTTTTTGTGCGTCTCGGGGGTTTTTGAGGCCAAAAACGGCATTTTTGGTGGTTTTTCTACGTCCCAGAGGTGTTTTCGAGGCAAAAAACGCACAAAATTTTTTCGACCTTTAAACCCGTTTTTCTCGCTCTTTTTGTGCGTCTCGGGGGTTTTTGAGGCCAAAAACGGCATTTTTGGGGGTTTTTCTACGTCCCAGAGGTGTTTCGAGGCAAAAACGCACAAAAATTTTCGACCTTTAAACCCGTTTTTCTCGCTCTTTTTGTGCGTCTCGGGGGTTTTGAGGCCAAAAACGGCATTTTTGGGAGTTTTTCTACGTCCCAGAGGTGTTTTCGAGGCAAAAAACGCACAAAAATTTTCGACCATTAAACCCGTTTTTCTCGCTTTTTCTTGTGCGTCTCGGGGGTTTTTGAGGCCAAAACGGCATTTTTGGGGGTTTTTACGTCCCAGAGGTGTTTTCGAGGCAAAAAACGCACAAAAATTTTTCGACCTTTAAACCCGTTTTTCTCGTGCGTCTCGGGGGTTTTGAGGCCAAAAACGGCATTTTTGGTGGTTTTTCTACGTCCCAGAGGTGTTTTCGAGGCAAAAAACGCACAAAAATTTTGACCTTTAAACCCGTTTTTCTCGCTCTTTTTGTGCGTCTCGGGGGTTTTTGAGGACAAAAACGGCATTTTTGGGGGTTTTTCTACGTCCCAGAGGTGTTTTCGAGGCAAAAAACGCACAAAAATTTTTCGACCTTTAAACCCGTTTTTCTCGCTCTTTTTGTGCGTCTCGGGGTTTTTGAGCCAAAAACGGCATTTTTGGGGGTTTTTCTACGTCCCAGAGGTGTTTTCGGGGCAAAAAACGCACAAAAATTTTTCGACCTTTAAACCCGTTTTTCTCGCTCTTTTTGCGTCTCGGGTGTTTTTGAGGCCAAAAACGGCATTTTTGGGGTTTTTCTACGTCCCAGAGGTGTTTTCGAGGCAAAAAACGCACAAAAATTTTTCGACCTTTAAACCCGTTTTTCTCGCTCTTTTTGTGCGTCTCGGGGGTTTTTGAGGACAAAACGGCATTTTTGGGGGTTTTTTACGTCCCAGAGGTGTTTTCGAGGCAAAAAACGCACAAAAATTTTTCGACCTTTAAACCCGTCTTTCTCGCTCTTTTTGTGCGTCTCGGGGGTTTTTGAGGCCAAAAACGGCATTTTTGGGGGTTTTTCTACGTCCCAGAGGTGTTTTCGGGGCAAAAAACGCACAAAAATTTTTCGACCTTTAAACCCGTTTTTCTCGCTCTTTTGTGCGTCTCGGGGTTTTTGAGGCCAAAAACGGCATTTTTGGGGGGTTTTTCTACGTCCCAGAGGTGTTTTCGAGGCAAAAAACGCACAAAAATTTTTCGACCTTTAAACCCGTTTTTCTCTCGCTCTTTTTGTGCGTCTCGGGGGTTTTTGAGGCCATAAACGGCATTTTTGGGGGTTCTTCTACGTCCCAGAGGTGTTTTCGAGGCAAAAAACGCACAAAAATTTTTCGACCTTTAAACCCGTTTTTCTCGCTCTTTTTGTGCGTCTCGGGGGTTTTTGAGGCCAAAAACGGCATTTTTGGGGGTTTTTCTACGTCCCAGAGGTGTTTTCAAGGCAAAAACGCACAAAAAGTTTTCGACCTTTAAACCCGTTTTTCTCGCTCTTTTTGTGCGTCTCGGGGTTTTTGAGGCCAAAAACGGCATTTTGGGGGTTTTTCTACGTCCCAGAGGTGTTTTCGAGGCAAAAAACGCACAAAATTTTTTCGACCTTTAAACCCGTTTTTCTCGCTCTTTTGTGCGTCTCGGGGGTTTTTGAGGCCAAAAACGGCATTTTTGGTGGTTTTTCTACGTCCCAGAGGTGTTTTCGAGGCAAAAAACGCACAAAAATTTTTGACCTTTAAACCCGTTTTTCTCGCTCTTTTTGTGCGTCTCGGGGGTTTTTGAGGACAAAACGGCATTTTTGGGGGTTTTTCTACGTCCCAGAGGTGTTTTCGAGGCAAAAAACGCACAAAAATTTTTCGACCTTTAAACCCGTTACATGCTGTTATTGTACATTTGTGTCATTTCATTTTACTACCTATCAACATATTCGCATAATATGCGCATTTGCTTATAAACGAATGCCTTTTATGGATAAGGAAACGTTTGCCTTTCTCAAATTTAGCATGGTTTGTACCAGAGATTTTATAAGCTTTTTCATTACATGCATTCCTATCTCGAAACTGAATATCTGGAAAATTTCCATTTGCTGAATCGCTGTGACTTCCTAAAACAAGATAATATGGGCGGTTATTTGTGCACTATTGGAACCTGTTCACCCTCACCTGCGTATAAAAGAAATAATAAACACCAAACATAAGAAAAATGAAAGCGATATATCAAGAGGTCACAAAAGTATTCATTTTCGGACAAAGCGTTCGACAAATTCTCAAGTTGAAATAAATCTTGACCCACCTTCATCCTCATATTCTCTTCTACCTCCCCCCACCAAACATAATCTGTTTGGGAAACGAAAAGTATAATAAATGAGTAGGTAGTTTTTTTTAAATAAGTGAATCCAGAGGAGGAACGGTTACCTGGAAGCTACAGAAAAGTCAAAAGGAAGAACCTTGGAAATCGCTCATTCAAAACCGTCTACATTTCCTACCTGAATGAACAAAACTTATTATTATCCATTATTATTTTTATTCACACGATCTTTTACTACATTACTTTTTTTCACTTTTCACTTCTTCAAATGATTTCGGTGATTTATGATTTGTAAAGGATAGTTTCAATCTATTAAAGGACTACAATTATTAATAGACTTACATAAACATTATATTATGAAAAAAAGGCACATTTTTATTTCCTCAAGAAAGTTATAATAATATTTTTTCTTTGTTTTTTCTGCTTTTTTGCTATTGCAAGAACCTAGCAAGAGCAAGAAAAAGTAATATTTCGCATATGACAAAGAATGAGAGGGCTTAGCAACACCACGTTTTCAAAGCTTGGCGGCATCGTGAGATGCATAGTACCTTAATAGAGAGTTTTAGCTACGTTTTACGTCGTTGGCGTGTAGGTTGAGATTACATCAGTTATCTGGTTGCCGCCAAGTGGAGCATTGAAAACGTACGAGCTTGGCTACTTTTTTTTTGGTATGTACAGTCGGGGAAGACGTAACTTTGTCTTTTTTATAAGCGATTCTCGATTGGTTCTTCGAACAAAAAAGCACCAGAATTGTTCTTAGCAGACTCCAATCAACAACTCAATTAATTAGAACCTTCATGTTTGTATAACGGTTCAAAACGGTAATGAACTATTTATTGCTTTCGTTAATAATTTGAAGTAGTTGACGTGTTTGAAAAGCACGGACGAAGGAGGAAGCTATAGTGGAAACTTGGTTAAGTGAGCACGGGGAGTCGAAGGTTAAACTTCCAACATCCGTATTCCGTTACTCGTTTATCTCGCGGGATGTAATTTATCTATAAATTCATTTCACGCCGAGCAAGAAAAATTGCACTTGACCAATCGGGAGGTAACTTCCGAATTATTTCAGAACGTCCGGGAGTTTTCTATTTTTCTTATACCTACGACTGGTCTAAACGTTCTATAGTTTTGAAGATTAAACGGGAAATCCGCGAATAAATTACGATTCTGAATGGTCTAGAACATTTTCGTCGACGATTAGATCATTGACGTAATTTATAATTTCCTGTTGGCCGAGTATGGATACAGGTTTAGATTTGCCTTTTTATCATTAATTCGCAAAAAGTCTTCGTTTTGACTTCTTCAGAATTGAAAGGAAAGGAATTTTGATTTATATGTACTTTCTCAAAGTTATTGTGACACCCTCCACTTCTCAAGAAAAGTGTCCTTCAGCGTAGTAGTGATCTTACCAATCTTGAGGTTGTCTGTGATGCCGCCCGTCCGTCCGAAAATGTGGAGGTCTTTTTCGAGATTGGTCCGATCTTTACCAAATATTTCTCTACCTTTGCGTAGGGAGAAATTTGGGGTTCGCACCCGGGTTCCGTGTGGCCTGGCTAAGCGAAGACTTTCATTTTCAACTTCTATCTTGATGATTGGGGAAAAAATCGAAGTAGGTTATTGAATCGCCCTACTTCAAGTCTCATCGGGGCCTAACAAAACGTAACAAAGGGTGGAAAATATCATTTTCGAACATGGTAACCAAGGCCTAGAAAAATACAGCGATGCAGTTTTGAAATCTTGAAAAATGAAGGGGTGATTTAAAATCCTGAATTGCGCTATCCAAAATGGTAAAATACGCCGATTGTACCCAATTTATGAACGCGGTTGTAGAATAGATTGGACTTGCAGTTTTTTAAGTGCATTGTACATACTGTAAAAGTCGTAGACCACAACTAAACAACACTAGGTACACCTTCCCTCCCCACCTTAACCACTAATCAGTCTCTAATGCCCTAGAATCGCCACAATCTACCTCCTCTCCCCCATTTTGTTCAATCTTCTTTTAAGAGTATAAATTATTGAAACGATGCCCAATAAGCATGTGCATTCTAGCGAAAGGAGGAAGATTGTGTCATAGTAAACAAAAATATAAGATAAGATCCGTATCTTGTTGACCTATACAGGGAAAAAAATTTGAATAAGCAACTCTCTGAGCAACATAAGCTAATGAACGTGATTATTATGTGAAATTTCTAAACAAAGAACTTCGTCTGCAGTAATTTTTAAAATAAGTCAATCCAATTAGAAATTTTATTCACCCTCGTCTAGTTTGTAGAAAAGTAAATAAATATCAAAGTTCATATGTGCGCGCTGGCCTGACAGGGCATAAAAAAACTCAACAAAATATGTTTTAAAAATATACATACTTATCTAGAGTATCATTTTACCTTTTCATTATTTTTTATGTACGTATTATTATTTATTATTACCAACTTAATTGTAATATTAACTTAATTATAAATATTAATATAGGAAGTTTTTAAAAATTCTACTTTAGTTGGGAGAGTGGGAAAATACTGGACTGACCATGGAGGAAACTGAATCAAAGAAGTTATAATAATTTTTCATCATATCAAACACTGTTAAGTATCCAGGTAGAAAAAAATGAAAGTCTTCACCCAGCCATGCCACACAGAACGGGCGTAAACAACCAAAACGTCTCCCTACTATATTTTTCGAGAAAATAAGACAATATTACGGCCGCAGCGCATGAAACAAAACTTAAAGCGGACAGATCTCCGTCATTTTTGCGAATTTCGAGAAAAAGATCTCTACATTTCAGGAAAAAATGATTTTACCCACATCCAAGCTTAAGGAAAAAATGAAAAAATTCTAGCAAGGAAAAATGTCATTCCTAAAGCAGGAAAAAAGGTCCCAAAAACGAAATAGCTATTTTTTTACGAGGATTTTTCATCTTAAAATGCTTTAAACTTTTGAAATAAAATGAGGTGCCGAAAATTTTCTTATTGTGAAAACGGGGGCCGATTCGCCTATTTTTACCCTGGGATACCATTTGGTGAAAATCGGATGAAAATTGAGGCCGTGAGGTATTCCTGAAAATACTGAGGACGGAAGGACGGACGGCCGGCACCAGACCACCGTGTGATCGGTTAAAATCACTAATCTTTTCCCCTTCGAAGGCTGGAAGACCCTCCCCAAAAAAACCGAAAGTTAAAGCAATTTAAAACAATATCAAAATTTTTATTGGACGCATTCTTTCGATAAAGTAATTTTAAAAACGAGAATTAGCCAACGAAAACAGAGTTAGAAGTTAGATTCGCGTCACTCCAACGGAAAAACCGAGCGGAAAAAATCCAGTAAAAAAGCCTCTTAAACGTTATTTTCCTCTATAAAGTCTCAAGGTTTCTGGGCCTAAAAATGATTAAAAACGCGTTTTAAAAGACATTTTTACTCAAAAACACCATTAAAAAAAGATTTTTGAATTTTTAAAGCCGGGAAATACGCCTTTTAAATCAAGAGTAGCACAATAACTTCTTGAGTCTTTTTAAATTGTTTTTCACCGAAAGTTTTTTTGACCGGCGGGATAACCCTTATAACTTACAATCATTAAAAACAAAACGAGAGGGGTAAATAATTAATTAATGATTAACTAAAATTATTGCTGATCACGTTTTTTCCGGAATAAAGTTATGAAGATACCGAAAGGGGGTGAAATAGGTTAAACAAAATATGTAACCTAGATAATTTTTAACATGAAAATTGGTGAAAAACTGCATTTAGTTGGCAAAAAATTGTTGATAGAAGGGCAAACCGTAAAAAAAATTGCAAGGAAGGGACGAGAGAAGAAAAAAAAGATGGGACAGTATAAGAAGTAGTTTAAAGGTTTTCCGAGTTGACGGGCCGATTCCTATTTTGTAAACAGCTTCCTGGTTGGTAAGGCTGAGCGGGGCCTTTTTTTTTCCACGTATGTAGTGGGGGTGGACATCCGTTGTTGCCTCCCGATAGCCCCCCCTCTCATCACCGGCGACGCTAGCGCTCCGGCATCTCATTCCTCTTGGAACCCCTCAGCTGTTCCGCCTCTCATTCCATTTTCGTCCGTTCGAAATCAGCATCTAAACCGCACCACCTTCGCCGGACCAATGTTTGTGCTCCTCTGTGATATGTTAACATCAAAGTCAAAATCTTACGGTTTTTGAGATATTCGGGTCAAAACATAAAAAGTGAAGATTCTCTAGTCCAACTTTAAACGTCAATATCTCAAGAACGGCTCGACCGATTTTCCTAATTAAACTATTTTTAGAAAGCTCTTTTAAAGGCCCTTCAAAATGTATAAATATTTGACCCTCTAAATCTTATGGTTTTTGAGATATTTGGGTCTAAACCTAAAAAATGGAAGATTCCCTTGTCACAATTTACTTAATATATCTCGAGAAGGGATGGACCGATTTTCCTATATAAGCTATTGTTGAAAAGCTATTATAAAGGCCTTTCAAAAGTGACTAACTTCTCGACTCTCCAAATCTAATGGTTTTTGAGATATTTGAGTCTAAACCTAAAAATACTACGATTCTCCCAGGAGCTATGCTAAGCCCGAAAGACTGAACGGTCTTCCATTTCCAACGAAGAGGTTATGTTCGACAGGTTAAAAATTTAAAATAGTGATATCTCGAGAACGACTGGACCGATTTTCAAAAATGAACTATTTTTGGAAAGCTCTTTTAAAGCCCCTTTAAAAGGTGTAAGTTGTTAATTGTCTAAATCTGACGGTTTTTGAGATATTTGAGTCTAAAGCTTAAAAAAAAGTGAAGATTCCTACAGTCTATCTTTAAACGCCGATATCTCGAGAACAGCTGGACCGATTTTCCTAAATGAACTATTTTTGGAAAGCTCTTTGAACGGCCCTTGAAAAGTGTGTTAGATGTTAACCCTTTAAGTCTAACGGTTTTCGAATTATGGAACGATTTGTCCCCAAAAAATGATTCTCGACCCTTTTGGATCGCTGCTTTTCTGAACTGAGTTGATCCGTTCCCTCGAGTCGTAATCCTGGCCGGGGAGTTTATTGAATGGAGGGTGGGTTCGGTTGGCGGGAGAGACTGTCCTCGTGACGTCACATTCGACGTCGCCATGGTTACAGGGAAAGTTACCCTCCTAACCCACCTAAACAGTCCAACCTCACCCAAATCATATTTTCCCCACCAACCAGACAAATATCAACCCATAAATAATTAATTCTAACATAATTCTTCCCAAAAAGGTCAAAATTTATTTTCCACTGCCTTTGTAATTATAAAAAAAATTCTGATTCCACTTTTCCCTCTTCCAGTAAGCGTTTATTTTCAGTGTTGCCAACTGTGTTTCTAATTCCACTTTTCCCTCATTTCCAGTAAGCGTCCATTTTCAGTGTTGCCAACTGTTTCAACTTGATCAAAATACCCTAACCCACCTAAACAGTCTAACCTCACCCAAATCATATTTTCTCCACCAACCAGACTAATATCAACCCATAAATAATTAATTCTAACATAATTCTTCTCAAAAAGGTCGAAATTTATTTTGTCCATAATTATTTAAAAAAAGTTCTGATTCCATTTTTCCCTCATTTCCAGTATGCTCCATTTTCAGTTTTGCCAACTGTGTTGCTCACAATTTCCCAATAAAAAGAAAAATGAATCATCTCTTGGGCTTTTCTCTGATATTCAGGCGTCTTAAAAAAAAGAACTCGGTCGATTAGTCTGGCGCCTTCGTTGAAATCTTGATTGTAATCTCACCCATTTTATTAAGTCGCAATTTTACATCCCAAGGGAGGTAATAAAATGAAGAACTAAACTGTGGGTTAGTGGTCAGAGTTTTTAACTCTCCTTAGAGCCCTTTAGAAATGTAAAAATATTTATATTTTTTTTTTCAGGGCTTTGCAATTCATGTTTGAAGTTTTCATTGCAAGTTTGGTTCTACCTGAGCATTAGTGTAAGTATAAAATCAATATTTTTTCAAATTAACGAAAATAATACTATAAATATGTTGAAGTTCACCCCCAAAAGTAGCTAGTACCAATTTTCACCAAATACTACGAATTTTCGGTGTAAAAAAAGAACAAGCATTCAAAAATACTTCCCCTCCTTATACTTCCCCCTCCTTAAACTTCGCCTCCTTTATACTTCCCCCTCCTTAAAATACCTCTCCTATGTAATTCCCTCCTTAAACTTCCCTCCTTAAAATTCCCCTCCTATGTAATTCCCCCTCCTTAAACTTCCCCCTCCTTAAACATCCCTTTTTTTAAACTTCCCTTCCATTTACTTCCCCTCCTTATACTCCCCTCCTTTATACTTCCCTCCTTCGTTGGTCCTTCTCTTTAAGAAAGTTTTCGTTGGAAGCTCTTCAAACTTCTTTTTCTTTCAAACTTCTTTTTTCCCCTGGCTTTAGAGCTCTCAATTCATCATTATTCTTCCCCTCCTTTATACTCCCCCTCCTCAAACTTCCTCCTCCCTCCTTAAACTTCCTCTCTTTTATACTTCGCCCTCCTTACTTCCCCTCTTTTATACTTCGCCCTCCTTACTTCCCCTCTTTTATACTTCGCCCTCCTTACTTCCCCTCTTTTATACTTCGCCCTCCTTACTTCCCCTCTTTTATACTTCGCCCTCCTTACTTCCCCTCTTTTATACATCCCCTCCTTAATACTTCCCCCTCCATTACTCCCCCTTCCTTATACTTCCCCTCCATTATACTTCCCTTCCTTATACTTCCCCTCCATTATACTTCCCCTCCATCATACTTCCTCTTCCTTATACTTCCTTCCTTATACTTATATTTCCCCTTCCTTATACTTCCCCTCCATTATACTTCCTCTTCCTTATACTTCCCTTCCTTATACTTCCCCTCCATTATACTTCTTCCTTATACTTCCCCTTATACTTCCCCTCCATTATACTTCCCCTTATGTTGTTCTTTCTCTTTAAGAAAGTTTTCGTTGGAAGCTCTTCAAACTTTTTTCTTTTAAACTTCTTTTTTTCCCTGGCTTTAAAGCTCTCAATACTCATCATTATTCTTCCCCTCCTTTATACTCCCCCTCCTCAAACTTCCCCTCCTTACTTCTCCCTCCTTAAACTTCCTCTCTTTATACTTTCCCCTGCTTACTTCCCCTTTTATACTTCGCCCTCCTTACTTCCCCTCTTTTATACATCCCTCCTTAATACTTCCCCCTCCATTATACTCCCCCTTCCTTATACTTCCCCCTCCATTATACTTCCCCTTCCTTATACTTCCCCTCCATTATACTTCCCCTCATACTTCCTCTTCCTTATACTTCCTCTTCCTTATACTTATATTTCCCCTTCCTTATACTTCCCCTCCATTATACTTCCTCTTCCTTATACTTCCCCTCCTTATACTTCCCCCCTTATGTTGTTCTTTCTCTTTAAGAAAGTTTTCGTTGGAAGCTCTTCAAACTTCTTTTTCTTTAAACTTCTTTTTTTCCTGGCTTTAAAGCTCTCAATACTCATCATTATTCTTCCCCTCCTTTATACTCCCCCTCCTCAAACTTCCCCTCCTTACTTCTCCCTCCTTAAACTTCCTCTCTTTTATACTTTCCCCTCCTTACTTCCCCTCTTTTATACTTCGCCCTCCTTACTTCCCCTCTTTTATACATCCCTCCTTAATACTTCCCTCCATTATACTCCCCCTTCCTTATACTTCCCTCCATTATACTTCCTCTTCCTTATACTTCCCTTCCTTATACTTCCCTCCATTATACTTCCCCTCCATATACTTCCCCCTCTTATGTTCTTTCTCTTTAAGAAAGTTTTCGTTGGAAGCTCTTGAAACTACTTCTTTTTTTTTCCCTGGCTTTAGAGCAGAATTAGCCAAACTTAAAAGGGACGTTCATAAATACAAAATAACGTCAAGGATGTATTTTTAAGGATACCTTGGGAAAAGGGTTCTTTTTAAGGAAACCTCGAGAAAAGGGTTCCTTAAGGGGTAGAACCCAAGTTTTTGACGCTCAAAAACAGTTTAGTCAGATAAATCTCCTCCGCCCTTAAAAATGGCGCTAATGTCAATAAAATTAGTCATAAATAAATGATAAGTTAATGAAAATTGTGAATTAGTTGCCATAAATAATTGTGGGGCGGTCGTCGGGTGGGGGGAGGTTAATTGCCGTCTCCCGGGACCTCCCTTGTAACGCCCGAGCACCGCGCCTGTCGCTGCCTTCTGAATTAAGTAAACGGCGAAAAAAACATTATATAAAAAAAAAGGTTGACTATAAAAGTATACAAGCAATAAAATGTATGTTGTGATGTACAAAAGTAGTTTTTGTAGGGATCGATGGTTCGGGGGGTGAAGTCTCCCGCAATGCGGTCCCTACGTCACCCGATGAACGCTTTTTCCCTCTTCTATATTCCGCGCCTTTTTTTCTTCTTCTTCTTCTTCTCTTTTCGTGTCCGGTCGGATATCATTAGCCTACATTCAACAGTTCTCGATGATTTCGGCCTTTTTTTTCTGTCGATGGCCCTCTTTTTGAGAGAAGAGTGGGGGGTATTCGCCAATAGGTCAACGAACTTTTACACTCAAACATCAGGAAACAGCGGAATGTTTTTATAATCAGAACTAATCAGGTGCGATTAAGTTGGCTGTGGATTAAGATGGCGATTTTCTCTTTGTTGACACCCTTGCCAACTTAAACGAAAACCGCCAAAAGATTTAATCTTAATCAGCAGTGTTGCCTATTGCTGAATTCATAACACAGTAAATAATTGGAATTCCGAAAAAATTTTTCTCTCTTTAGTCCCAGTTTGGCCACTTTTATTTGAAAAAAAAAAAAAAAAAAAAAATATTCGCCACTGAAATAAAAAAACAACGATTAAGTTGGCCGTGGATTAAGATGGCGTTTCTCTTTGTTCTTCTTTTCCCTCTTATTGCCAGTCTTTCCAACTTTTCTATTTAAGAATAAGAATAATTTATTTAGGATTTGCAGTGAGCATATAGCTCTTTAAAAAAAAACCACAGATTAAAGGTGGAGTCGAAGATTTTGAACGTCTTTTTCATCGCAATTATCAGTGCTGCCAACAGTATACATCATTGCGTTGATAAGACAGTTCTTTTTCCTCCTTATTGCCAGTCTTTCCAACTTTTCTATTTAAAAAACCACAGATTAATGGTGGAATCGAAGATTTCGAACGTCTTTGTCATCGCAATTAACAGTGCTGCCAACAGCACATTGCATTGATAAGAGAGTAAATAATCTGAACTCCAAACGATCTTTCCCTCCTTTTGTCAGTTGCCAACGACTTTTCTGTCGATGGGCCTCTTTTTGTGGGAAGGGGGGGGAGGTATTCGCCAATAGGCCAAAGAACTTTTCCACTCAATTTTAAAACTTCTGGCTGCAGGAAACAGCGGAATTTTAACAATTAGAGCTAATTAGGCGCGATTAAGTTGGCTGTGGATTAAGATGGCAATTTTCTCATTGTTGACACCCTTGCCAACTTAAACATGAGAAAACCGCCAAAAAATTTTAATCTTCAGCAGCCGATTGTTGATAAGACAGTAAATAATTCGGATTCCGAAAAATTTTCTCTCCTTAGTCCCAGTTTGGCCACTTTTATTTGAAAAAAAATTCGCCTCTGAAAAAAAAACAACGATTAAGTTGGCCGTGGATTAAGATGGCGGTTTTCTCTTTGTCCTTCTTTTCCCTCCTTATTGCCAGTCTTTCCAAATATTCCAATTAAAAAAACCACAGACTAAAGATGGAATCTAAGATTTTTTACGTCTTTTTCATCGCATATCAGTGCTGCCAACATTACATCATTGCATTGATAAGAGAGTAAATAATCTGAACTCCAAACGATCTTTCCCTCCTTTTTGTCAGTCTTGCCAACGACTTCTATCGATGGCCTCTTTTTGTGATAAGAGGGGGGGGGGGGTATTCGCCAATAGGGCAACGAACTTTTCCACTCAATTTTAAGACTTCTGGCTGCAGGAAACAGCGGAATGTTTTAACAATTAGAACTAATTAGGCGCGATTAAGTGGCTGTGGATTAAGATGGCAATTTTCTCATTGTTGACACCCTTGCCAACTTAAACATGAGAAAACCGCAAAAAATTTTAATCTTCAGCAGCCCATTGTTGATAAGACAGTAAATAATTCGGATTCCGAAAAATTTTTTCTCCTTAGTCCCAGTTTGGCCACTTTTATTTGAAAAAAAAAAAAAAATCGCCTCTGAAAAAAAAAAAAAATAACTTCTTTAAGGAAGTTAACAACGATTAAGTTGGCCGTGGATTAAAATGGCGATTTTCTCTTTGTTCTTCTTTTCCCTCCTTATTGCCAGTCTTTCCAACTTTTCTATTAAAAAACCACAGACTAAAGATGGAATCCACGATTTCGTCTTTTTGATGGCAATTATCAGTGCTGCCAACAGTATACATCATTGCATTGATAATACAGTTCTTTTCCCTCCTTTTTGTCAGTCTTCCCAACGATTCAATTAAAAAAACCACAGACTTAAGATGGAATCGAAGATTTAGAACGTCTTTTTCATCGCGGTTATCAGTGCTGCCAACAGTATACGATTAGAGAGTAAATAATCTGAACTCCAAACGATCTTTCCCTCCTTTTTGTCAGTCTTGCCAACTAAGTAAGTCGATAAACTCCTATAAAGAGGGCAAAAGAGGGGCCTAAATCATTAATCGTGCTGTCTCATTTAGGTCACCGCAGCGGCCAACCCCCCCCCCCCCCCCTTGCTGGAAAACTATATGTAACTAGAAAACCTTTTTCTAAATTGCTATCAGGGATTTAACCCCATTTTACCCGGGAGATATTTATTTTCCGAGGGCTTACGTCTAATTTATGTCCGCTTTATTTATTTCTTTTTATTTTCAGAACGGAGTCGAGAAGATGACGATAGCTAACGGCTAGGTCGGAGACGGCCGTACATAAGTAAGAATTTTTTTTCTCCTAATTTTTATAATGACCTCCGTGGGATTGTGGTCAGAAAACTGCTTATGCCATGGCATTATCGCAGAAGACTACGTTCTGGGACCCTTTTTAACCTGTTGACAAAATGGAAGAGCTAAACCGATTATAGAATTATCGATTTTCTTCTTCACCTTCTCATAGACGCTTCGTTAGCCATGACCTCCCTTGTAATTACGAAAAGAGTTTATTTTTACGGAGTGACGTCACTGTTTCATGGTTGCCAACTGTTGTGGGCACGTATGCGAAAGAAGTGGCCTTCAAGTGTGGAAGATCTTTCTCCTTAAACTCACCCCGCGGGATTTCTTTTAAAATCCACACGCCATTTGCTTTTTTGCCCCTAAAAATGTTCTATCGATCTTCCGTGAACTTTTTATTCTTCCATTATGCAGGAATCGAGCCTTTACGTAATTCCATTTCGGCCCCCCGCCTAGCGTGTGCCTCCATTGTGGAATATTTGAATGGAAATAGAAGTATCGATTTCAAGGTCGACGATGTATCGAATTAAGAAAATTGCTCTGCGGCCCTACTAGGGCATTATTAATTTCGTAAAATTTTTTTTTGGATTTACGAATTCTTGAAGGCGAAAAATAATTTAGCTAACCCTCACTCCCGGCTAAGCCTTAACTCAAAAAACTAAGCGCTTTTCAGGCCCCTCAACGAAATTAAAAAAGTTAGAAAATTAAATTTACTATAACCCGGTCCAAACCCAACTCTCTACGACCAGTAGTCATCGAGAAAAGACTTTTCGACACTTTTTCGACTTTATTTTCGATCTCAGCTGTTTTTGCGCTTTAAGGTCATAAAATGATTGTCGAATTCTCTTCAATAGCTTGGAAATTCAATTATCTTTAATTTGAGCCTAATCTAGGCTCCCTTGGGAGGGAAAAAGAGGTCGAAAATCTAGTCGACAAAAATAGGTTTATATTCGACAAGCGATATTTTGGATACTACTGGTCGCAGAGAGCTGAAATTGGGCTTAAATTTTAAGAAATTTAATTCTCTATGTTTTTTGATTTCGTGAAGGGGTCTGAAAAACGCTTGGTTTACGAGTTGTGCACTGTTTGATTTTTAATCTTTGTTTTTCAGGGCGGGCACGATGGTTGGGCTGCCCCGGGGGCGCCTGCTTAGCAGACCGAGAGAAGCCTGTTAGCCCCTCTCGCCCCCCTTTTAAAAATGTCCGCCGTCGTCTCAGATTCATTCTGAGGAAGAACGCAGCATTTTCCGTCCCTTTACCAGGGAGTCACTTCAAGCCATTGAGGTCCGAATCGCTGAGGAGTATGCCAAACAGAAAGAACTGGAGAAGAAAAGAGCTGAGGGAGAGGTAAAGAAAAACTTTTTAAAAACCCCAAAATCATCCTTTTTTCTCATAAAACCTCTTAATCTTTTCTTTTCATCAGAAAAGCATCTGAAGCCATTTTTTAGCCGAAAAAATTTTTTTTTCTTTTTTTTTTTGCCTATTTTGCGGTGAGTATTTTGGGCTCATAGGTTCATTTTCGCATTTTTTGGGGGCATAGTCGACAAAAAGGGCCGCCATTTTTTTATTCCTTTCTTTCTATCTTTATTCTGTCTTACACATTGGACTTTTCAGGGTGGTTATGGACGGAAGAAAAAGAAAAAAGAAGTAAGCCTTTTTTTGGAATGTTAGATTCCTTAAAAAATTATAAAAAAAAATTTTAAACAACTAGTTTTACACATGATCATAGTTTCTGCATCCTTTTCGCTTGACCAATAGAAAAAAAGGTCCATTCTAACACCGAAAAAATGATAAAAAATAAGTAGAACCACAAAACTCAAATTTAGCATGAGACACGAGAAAAATAAAAAGCTTATTTGGTTCACTTATCGCTTTTTTAACTTCTGCTTTAACGACGGATTAACAAAAATGGGGAAAATCATGCATGTTAGAAGCTTTGAATGATTCACGCTTATAATGATGAATTATTCATTCAGATTTATTTTAAAAACAAATTTTTTAGGTAGTTTTAATAGTCCATAGGACATAGACGGTCGTGTGCTGAAAATTAGCATTTTATGGAAACGTTTTTCAATAATAACTCGAAAACTATTAGTCCTAGCTGGAAAATGACTAAGTTCAAAATTAATCCTTATAAAATTTCCTTGAAAAAAGTCTATACAACTTCTCTCTAAGACGAACAGGTTAGGAGTTGAGGGGGAGGACTTAATTAACCTCCAACGGTTAACCTCTAAAAAATAGATGGCGACACTGTTGCGGTTGAAATTTCTCCCCACGATATCTACTAAACTATTCATTTTAGAGAAAAAATTAATAAATATTTTTTAAAGATAATTTTATTCTCATTAATTTTGAAATTAGTGTTTTTCTTGCTTGGAGCAGTACTATTTGAGTTATTGTAAAAAAAACAGTAATTTTTACAATAACTCAAAAAGTAGTGCTTATAGCAAGAAAATGACTTAGTTCAAAATTAATCCTTATAAAATTTCCTTCAAAAAAGCCTAATACAATTCTCCATAAGACGAACAGGTTAGGAGTTAGAGGGGGGAGGGGACTTAATTAACCTCCAACGGTTAACCTCTAAAAAATAGATGGCGACACTGTTGCGCTTTCCAAAACGAAATTTCTCCCCAAAATATCTACTAAACTATTCATTTTAGAGAAAAAATGAATAAAATATTTTTTAAAGATAATTTTATTCTCGTTAATTTTGAACTTAGTGTTTTTCCACCTAGGAGCGCTAGTTTTTGAGAAAAAATGCTAGTTTTCCGGCAATTTAAATCTTTTTAATGTGCACGAGCTATAAAAATGATTTTCCATTTTGAGTAGGAAATCAAAAGTGGAAATTCATTTTAATGTTTTATTATAGTTGTAGTGGGATTAGGGGGAAAAAAAAATGAAACCCTGCATATGCACAATGGTTTATTATTTCCATCTTTTTTCGGGGAAATAATGAAATAAATGATGCATGTATATTTTTAAAGGTCCATTTTGGAAGGTAAAAAATGTAAATGCATCGGAAAAAATGTGCTTTCTTGAAAAAAAAAACTTAAACGAGTAGCTTATCTCACTTAGAATAGTTCCATGGGGTTCCGCCTGGGGTCTAACGATCATAGCCCGCGTAGATAAGAAATAAGATTCTATATCGATTAAGAGTGTTTACGAATGTTCGTGTAATTTAATTAATTATTTTTTCTATTTCTTTTATTTTGTATTTTAATATTGTATTTATTTATTTAAGGTGAATAAATCACGTTCTAAGAAAGAATATTACAAATAAATTACTAATTATTTTATATTGTTAAACGTTTTAAATAATTTTTCCATACTACGCCCTCAATCGGTTCTCCTTAAATCCACTGCCTTCTAGATCATAAAACCGTTTAAAACCTTTTAGAGCGTGTTAAATCTACCATCTTGGCTCCACTGCCTCCTAAATCGGTGGCCTTATGTATGTAAGATTCTTTCTTAGAACGTGATTTATTCACCTTAATAAGTAAATACAATATTACATACAAAATAAAAGAAATAGAAAAAATAATTAATTAAATTACACGAACATTCGTAAACACTCGACATAGAATCTTATCATTATCTAGGCGGGCTATGATCGTTAGACCCCAGGCGGAATCTCATGGAACTATTTTAAAAGAGATAAGCTACTTACACACTTTCACTTTAGAAAAAAATCTGCTTAAGAAGCACATATAAGGAAAAAAGACTTTTTAGGAGATTGGACATTTTTTAAAGTTTTCGTTATTTTTAGATTCGGTATGAAGACGAGGACGAAGATGAAGGGCCGCAGCCTGACACGACCTTGGAACAGGGTGTTCCTCTTCCTGTCAGGCTACAGGGCAGCTTCCCAGAAGAGCTCGCGTCCACACCGCTGGAGGATATCGACTCATTTTATCACAATCAGGGTAAAGAAAATATCTAAAAACTATAAAAATTATCTTTTTTATAGACGTTCGTCGTCGTCAGTAAAGGAAAAGATATTTTTCGATTTTCGGCGACCGACGCTCTCTTCATCCTCGACCCATTCAACCCAATCAGACGAGTCGCCATATACATCCTAGTACATCCACTTTTCTCCGTTTTCATCATATTTACAATCCTCCTTAATTGCGTTTTAATGATAATGCCCACAACTCCTACTGTGGAATCGACAGAGTAAGTTGCGCTTTTCAAAAAAACGTTCTTTTGATCATCTTTCTCTTCTGCAGAGTGATCTTACTGGAATCTACACTTTCGAATCGGCAGTCAAGGTGATGGCTCGTGGCTTCATTCTACAGCCATTCACGTACCTTAGAGACGCATGGAATTGGCTGGACTTCGTAGTTATAGCATTGGCGTGAGTAGTGTAGTTCACCCCTTAGTTTAGACCTAGAAAAAAAGAAGAAAAAAAACCATCAAAAAACGAAATAGGGAAAATTAGGGACTTCAGGCTCCATAGGCAACTTAAATTAGGACTTGCTTTTTCCCCCTTTAAACGAAATCCTCCTCCTCATTTTAAAATTTTTAAAATTTGTTCAGACGACCGAAATGTAAGTTTTTTTCCGTTTTCAAAACATGGTTTACTAAATGTTTTAGTTTTGTTGTCCAAGGTAGACTTAGAAATTAGAAACGACATTTCAATAGACAGTAGAATGAGTAAAATTATAGTCATTGACAAAAAGAAGTCCTTTTTTATTCACATTTATTTAAAAAGTATTTTATGAATAAGTTGATGGAGGAGACATTTTGGGAGACAGTTGTGCCAAAAAAAATGTTTTCGTTTT
>JACGAQ010001948.1:0-48876 GCA_014119065.1 Orius insidiosus
TCCAAATCGCATCAAACTTTACCACGACGTCGAAACCGAGTTCGGCCCGAGTACTCGTAGCGGCCACACTGTCTAATCGCGGTCCGTGTTGATTTAATTTTTTCTGCTGGTTTACGCCTCGTAAATAATTAAATCTTAGTGAAGTTGTTATTTTGAACACGGGCTTTTCATTAATCTACGTTTCAAGTTATTATAAGTTGATATTAACGTGAAAGTGAAAATGAAGTTACGGATTTTATTCTGAATTTTTTAATTTTTTTTGTCACTTTACCGGACAACAGAGATTGTCGGAAAGATACGTGTCCCCCACTCGCTTCACTCGTCGTACGTCGGGAAAGCTCGGTGACAAGCGGCGTCCTTGAAGTCAAGAGTGAGATATCTGCTAATTTCGGACTAATTCGTCATCACCTCTCCTAGAAACCCCTCTCCCTGGAGCGGGGCCCCTTCAACGCCGAAGTGGGGATCATCATTTTTAAAAAGGTCAGTCTACTGATATCAACTCATAAACACGACTTACGGCGAAATTGAATTGTTTTCATTTATGAAAATACGTCACTCTTTTTCCTATATGTCTCGTAATCAAAATATTAGTAAATTTTTCCCTAAAGACGCTGATAGTACCCCCAAACAAACCGCCAAACCACAAAAGACTAAAGCGAAACGTCCCCTGACATCACCAACCATAAGGAAGCTAAGCGACAAATGAAAATGGATCACGATGAACTTTTGAGTAGATTCAGTAATATGATGGCTGAACAACTTAAAGAACTTAAACTGGAACTGAAAAAGACTACGACAATGGAACGAAGGCGCTGACGCAGGAAATAAAAAGTCTAAAAGAATCAAACGATGCCCTGAAATCAGAACTCCGATCCGTTAGGGAGAATTGAAGACTTACAAAGACCGAACCGACTATTTAGAAATGCATATTAGGAAAAATCTCATAGTGAATTGAGATAGTCGACGACGCTCCGGAATTGGTCCTAAGTAACTTCTTCAAAAACACTCTGAATATCACTGATCCCGTCTCAATCGAATCTACCATTGTCTTTAACAACACAAGCCCAAAAAAAACTATACTGGTCACTTTCAAATCAGAAAAGGAGAAAACTAAAGTACTGGACAAGGTGATAGAGTTGAAAGTTAATTATAAAACTCACGGCTGCAACATAACGAGAGATCTTCCACCCCAAATGAGACAACGGAAAAACAAACTTCTACAAATCAGGGCGGAGATTAAAAACATGTAAATGAAGCTCCGATAACAGTAAAAAACGACGCACTTATTATAGACGGATCGAGGTATTCGTGGAATGATGAAAGCGGCCTTCAAGACCATTTTGGAAACGTTGTCAAAACCTTGTTAAACGTCGACCTGAAACACCGCATCGAAGAACTCCTAGCAGAAAACAAGTCGAAGAGAACGCGCACCCGTATCGTCAATATAGGACCTGGATCTTCACGAAACTCTCAAGCGACCCAACTTTCTTCACCATCAAAAGGACAATGACTAGCAACCGTCTGCCAGAAAAAATCTGTATTACGAAAAAATATAAATCTTGCTTCTTCAAATGTAAATGAGCTCACCCCTGTAAATCGTCATAATAAAGTAAAATTAGGGAGCTGGAACGTCAGCGGGTTTAATTCTTTGCACTACTTAGACTGTGACAGTTTATCAGAGCTGGCAGATTTGGACATTATTTGCCTCCAGGAGACCTGGCTAGAATGTGCCCCTATCACCCTCCCCAAATTTTTTGAGAATTTTCATTTCATTTCCTCCGATGCGGAACGTAACTTTAATGTAGGGCGCGCTAGCGGAGGGCTATTAACTTTATATAAAAATCTTTACCATTCCAATTTACTAACCTTGAGTCCAATTTTTTTTGGAACATACTACATTCAAATATGAATCACATAACTTTATCATATTCTCCGTTTTGTAGGCTTCACTGTCGACTTCGATGTCTTTCTGCTTAAATTCTCCGCAAAACTATACGACTTAACATCATTGTACCCAGATTTTAAGATAATTATCTGTGGCGATTTCAACTCCAGGATCGCAGACTACAACGAGGTCGATAGTGAAGTTCTAGAGGGCTCAATTTTTATGGACCACAGAGCCTCTTTAGATCAGCACGTCAACACAAATGGCAAAAAGCTCATACCAATATTTAATGATTTCGATTTTATTTTATGTAATGGCCGAGTGTATACCGACTTCCCTGCCCAATTTACTTTTGTTGCCCATCAGGGCAAAAGTGTTATAGATCTTATATGGATCAATTACAATACAGTACATTTATGCTCTAGTTTTAACGTCATAAATTTTTCCTCAGATCATCTAATGTGCAGATTAGACCTAACCCTCATTAGTGACCAAAATTGTGAACCTCCAAATGAAAGCGAGGACGTATACGAATCCACCATTAATCATTCAGTGTACTATCGAATCCTTTAGAGCTCTCATGGACTCGCTGCCTGGAATTTATTTTTACTCAGCCTCTCTCATTGAGTTAAACAATAATTTTATTTCCTCTGTCGTTTTGCCATGTTCCAATCTGGAATTCTAAGAAAGATTCCGCTTAGGAACGAGCTTCCAACCAATTTAAAGACCCCATGGTTCAATAAGGAGTGCAAAGTTAAAAAAAGGCTTGTTCGCCAAAGTTTTAGGAAATTTAAATCAGGAAAGAGCAGCATTGAAACCTACTTAGCCTTAAAAAATGAATACAACTCGCTGGTACGTACCTCGAAAAAGACTTTTTATCAAGAATTGATAGAAAAATTTAGGAATGCCCACAGCTCCACAGACTTTGGAGGATAGTAAAACGAGGTAACTTCGTTCGCAGCTCAAACCCCATCAAGCTATGTGAATGGGAAAAGTACCTCACATCGTTTTATGGAACTAATACACTCTCTAACAGTCAAGAGTTGGTAGGTTCTCCTCACCCCAAACTGGACACCCCATTCTCGCTTAAGGAACTAATGGAAGCAATTAAAGATAGCCCCAACAAAAAATCCTCAGGAATAGACTTAATACCATTTGAAACCTTCAAATTGCTCCCTCCTGCCTGGACTCATTACCTGCTGGACCTATTCAATCAAATTTGGCATAAAGAGGAAATCCCCCCGGAATGGGCCATAACTAAGATGATATTCTTATTTAAAAAGGGTGACCCTCTCCTCCCGTAAACTATAGGCCAATAGCGCTTCTTAACTGCATGACCAAACTTTTCACCTCCTTAATTAACAAAAGACTCTATGATTGGTCAGAGGAGAACAGTTTAATTCCCAACGAACAATTTGGATTCAGAAAGGGTTGTGGCTGCTCTGAAGCAATTTTTACCTTGAGCTCTACCATCAACATACAACTACGGCATGACAAAAGTAAAACATTTGTTATTTTCATAGATTTGGAGAAGGCTTTCGACTCTGTGAACCATGACCTTCTATTCAGGAAGCTTTACGCCATGAATATAAGTCCAAAGATGATTAGGGTAATCCGGAACCTATATGACGGGGCGAAAATTCTGGTGTCATCCAAAGGAGCAATTTCGAGACCCATTAAGGTCACCAAGGGGGTTTTACAAGGTGAGAAGCTCTCGCCGCTGTTATTTTCTCTCCTGGTGGCAGACATAGTCAGCTTTTTTCGAAGTAAAGGGGCAGAAGGAATTTCCATCAAGGGAAACACAGATGTTCTTCTTCTGTTATACGCTGATGATCTAGCAATCACAGCTCGTTCCTGGAGTGATGCTCAGTTTAAACTTCGAATTCTCTCCCAGTACTGTGAAATCAATAAACTCAAAGTCAACACAAAAAAAACAATCGTTGTTCCATTTCAAAAGTCAGGACGCCTTGCGAAAATCAAGCCATTCACATACGAAAATTCTGAAGTCCCTGTCAATTCCTCATTCACTTACCTCGGTGTTGTCTTCTCGTCCTCCGGAAAACTTAGGAAAGCAGCCATGCAAGCAATAAGGAAAAGTGACTTTGCCATATCAAAAACGCTGGGTATCCTAGCACACTACAGATCCAGTACGTGGGAGCCCAAAGCCGTGCTCTTTCGCTCAATGGTTTCTTCGGTTACGCTATATGGCTCTGAAATCTGGGGCCTCCCTTACGCTAAGGATATTGAAAAGGTTCAAGTTTCCGTTTTTAAGCGGCTGCTTCACCTCCCACGTTCCACCCCAGGTGCCTACATTAGACTCGACACTGGTTTACCGCAAATGAGCTTGGCTGTCTTTAAACGACAGATAAGTTTCTTAATAAAAACTCTCTCCAAACCACAAGAAGATCTGACCAAGATTGTCCTTTTTCGCCTCCTTGATCTGATTGAACATCCTAATGTACCGTTCAACTGGCTGAAACACTTAAAACTTGCTCTCATAACCATAGGCTCAGTTCACCTGCTAAAAACCCTAGATCCCCTCCCGTTCATAAAGTCGAAAAATGTGTTGCTCAAAAAATATAAAAACAACCTATGGTCCCTAGATATCGAAAAGGCAACTCGCTGTAGTTACAGCACAATGTATCGCCATATAAGCAACCTGGGTAACCCCGAAGACTACTTACGCTTTGACCTTCCAATCGCTATACTAAGGGTAGCAGCTCAAATCCGCATGATATTCGACCAATCCCCATCGATCTATTTACAGAAATATAAATTGCAGCTCTTTCCCCAAAATATATGCCCGCTGTGTAATTCAGGGCGGGACGACTTGGCCCATATGCTCGTAATTTGCCGGACCCTGGATGGGAGTAGATCATTGCTCGGATTGGGAAGCCCTCTCTCATTCCAAGAATTGTTACATGGGATTATTGATAGAGCCATGGTGGAGAGAATTTATCGGTTCTTGACTGAGGCTGGTAAAAAGAGGAAGGAGGCTGGTAATAATGTAACGTAAGTCCATTTACTCTCATCACTAGTTCTGCAGATTGGATGCTCGAGAAGTAGGCTTGATTTATTGTAACCGCTTTATTTTTTCTGTTTTAAATTATTATTCTTATTGTATTGTCAGGTTGACTTTTTTTTTTTTTTTTTTTTTTTTTTTTTTTTTTTTTTTAATTTTCCTTCTTCTTTTTTCTTTTTCTTACATTTCTGTATTGGCTCAGGGTGCCGAACTCCTACTTGTAACTTGAAAAAACAGGTATGTACAATAAATAAAATAAATAAAATAAAAAAAAAATAAAAAAAATATGAACCGACTTATACATCTACGAATGAAAATCCATTGGTTAGAGCATGATTTTTTTATAACATTTTTCTAATTTTTTTTTCTTTTAAACTTTCAGGCGCTGGAGGAACCAACGAAAACCTGTAAACCGACTGAAATTTGTCCTCCCGAAGCTAATGATGAAATCCCTCAGGTATCTACTATTTTTGTGACACAAAATTTTTTTTTTCTTTCTAATAAATATACATTTTAAAAAATTGCAATTTTCAGCAATCCTCTCGACGAAATCGTAAATTTAACCGACTTTCCGCGAATCAACAGAAAAAAATGAATCGGAAGACGGGTTCGAGTAACTTGCAGAAGGAAAATATCGCCATCCAAATCGCATCAAACTTTACCACGACGTCGAAACCGCAGGTATATAGAATCAATTCAAAAATCCATTTCTCATTCACTCTTTCATTGTTTTCAGTCCTATCCTCGTTCTCAAAAGAGAAATTTCCCCAGGTACAACAACAGCTCATTCAGGAAACCTTTTGTTGAAGTTTCAGGGGACACCCAGGTATTTTGAAGTTTGTGAATGTTAACTTCCTATATCTCTTCTTTTTAGACTTGCAACAGCAGCACAGCTAACCCACATGAAACAAAACCCTTCGAGCGAGGCAGATCTGTGCCGCAAAAAAAAAACTCCAAAAAGGAGCTACACAAATCCAACATTGGACCTAAACGAATAAAAAGTCGTATTATTCTCCACAGGTAGGCTATGATGAATTTGAACTTTTTCAAAGAGAAGCGGAGAAATTTATTGGATGCAAGGGGAAGTTCTCTAAAATGTGTTGTTTCTGTTCTCTACAATTATCGCCACCTGATTGTTGGTTATTTCTCCTGGTGCAAGCTAACCTTTTCTACACAAAGAAGAAAAGAGAAGGCGGTTATTATGACTTCTAGTCTACATTAATTAATATAATTATTATATTTTGTAAACTATTTGTGTAATTAAAAACTTATCAAAGGCTTCTCTGATTCCAGTTCCTTTAATTGTGCGAGCATACTTAGACAACAATATAAGAAGAAAAAATAAACTTCGAATCCCTTAGGATAAAAATTCAAAATTTCATATCATCATAGAATTGGCTTAATTTTCTCAACGTTTTTGTCCAGGGAGGAAATCCCTGAATCAACTGGCGTAAATGGCGCGCTGTGAGACATGTCCAGGGAGGAAATCCCTGAATCAACAGGCGTAAATGACGCGCTGTGAGACATGCATCTGTGGGCTAGTTGCCTCCAGTGCCATGTCAAACTGAGGGGGTAACGAAGTCGGTCAGTTCAGTGACTAGGGCACTTTGTGTTCTTTCACATTTTCGTGTAATGACGCATTGTTCCACTAATCAAGTTCTGACCAGATGGTTGGTTGCCACTTCTTAAGGCGTTGGAGGAGCCTTAAGACCATTAATTTTTTTCCTTTTTTTAGAATGAAGTACCTGCAAGAAACGCCAAACATAAAACATATCAAAAACCAAATAGTTCATTGTCAACTCCAAAGGCAACAGCCATAACAAATAACTTAAATGTGTATTCCAGTTCCTTAAGTTGGTAAGTTTTGAAAATTCCAATTTTTCATTGTACTTATTTTTTTACTTTTAGTAAAGCAAAGAGAAGAACATCAACCGATGAATAGATTGCAATAATGAAACCGATAGATGATATGCAATAATAAACTCAGTGCAATAATGAAGCCAAAAATGTATGCTTAACTAAAATTTTGTTATTTGTAAAAGTGTAAATAGGGATTGCAGTCACAGGGTTGAATTTCAATCTTGAACGTATCTCCGGGTAAGGATGTGGAATTGGTCCCTGAAACGAATATTCCAGAAACCACATGGGATTAGCATTAAAAAGGGATTATATGAGGAAAAAAAAAAGAGTTTAATGTGGTCCCCTCCCCTTAGTTTTTTTTTAATCAAAGAATTTTTTGGTTTAGTTTAACGTGCGTTTGGGTATACAAGGTTTTTTTAAATTTCAGATTCGTTATCTACGCAAAGTTTCAATTTCAGAATTTTCCATTCCAAATTCAGTAATCACAAATGTACACTTCATACAAGCAGTATAATAGTAGTTGAGCATAATAAAATCAGTAAAAAGTGATTAGTTTTAGGCAAATTCGTTTGGGGGTACCGACCTTACTGGGTTGTGAATTACACCCGCAATTATGGACAAAGCTCATTGAGCGCAAAAGAGTGTACCTTATGTACCAATCATGCTACGTACGCAGCTATATGGGAGTCACAAGATGCTACCAGTGTCAGTTGTATGGACATGTCGCTAAAGCGTGCTATGCGGAAAACCCAACTTGCGGGTTTTGTGCCGGCGCGCCGATGATACTCGCCAGTGTGGAGACAGAACAAAGACTGCCTGTGCCAACTGTAAGAAGTTCAATTACGATTTCAAGCACATTGCAGGGTCGGCCAGCTGCACGAGTCATAAGAACGCTCTAAGTATGATGAGAGCAATGACGGATTATGGATGTGATGGGCGAAAGGACAGTCCCTCAGATGACGGTGGAAACGCTAGTGGATTAAAATCGCAACATACGATACCACTGGGAACCGATTAGAAGAACCAATACGACGCCGTAGGAGATGGCGAATCAATGCAAGTCGACGAGAAGCAACACGAAGATGAGCGTGAAAAGGAGCAGGACGGTTCGCGTAGCAAAGCTACAACCCTATGATGCTAGTGAGGAGTCAGCAGAGCATGTGCTATTAGACTGTGATAGATACGTATATACAAGAACGATTTGCATATTCGTTAGAAAAAGAGCTCGACGTCGAAAACGCATGGGGAACAGTGATTCGTATGACGCTACGTGGTTTTACGTGCGTCAAATAAAGAAGAATAAAGGCTGGCAAACTAAGCCAAGCATAGCGCAAGACAGATACCCGTAGGGCTCCTTTACGTCCCGACCCGGGAGGCCTTCACGTGGCCCATCCCGTTTAACACCAACATCCCGGGAAAGGAGCCCGCAACGGAAGACCGCCTCTAAAAAGCACAAGAGTAAGCATAAGCAAAGAGGGGTTGATAGCAATAACCCCATTAGTCAATAAATTCAAATTTTCAGGAACGACAAAAAACCATCCCGAGTTGTAGGGTTTTTGCATTGTCACCTTATTTTTCTGTGCACTGTGGAGTCCGACTGGTGGGGTTTTTCATACAATTGATTATGTCAAAATGTGTGGAATGCCACAAGCAACACAATGTTGGCTTTAACTCATTTTTCGATTTCTGTGACTAATGGGGTTTTTGCTATCAACCCCTCTAGAAAAAATCCTGATAAGCCGATAGGCGCTAGGAGCAGGATAAAAGAAAGAAGAAAAGGAAGAGGCGGTTATTCCTCGTATGCACCTGTGCATATGTGAAGCATGCACCAATTTGGACGAATTCGTCTCGGTTGACCGATGCCCGATGATCTCCCAGCTCTAAACCTCATGTCCTGGATATTGAAAGGATCCAGAATAAATTTTTAAGACATCTCTGGTTGAAGTCTGGGCAAAATTGTACATCGTTTTTTGCATCCTCTGCGCGTGTAATGTTCAATCTCGATAGCCTCGAGCTTCGTCGCATCATGTCTCTTTTAACCTTTGGATGGAAACTCGCGAACGGGGCAGTAGATGCCCCATTAATATTGAGGGGTAGTGCCTCAGAGTGCCTGCCCGGTCATTACGACACTCTCCATTGTTCAATGTACCGAGAACCAGGGCCTTATTTCATAAAACTACAAGTTACAGTTTACAGGAAAATAGTTACAATTTACAGGCTTAAAAATTTACAGGCGTTTCATAAAATACAACAGTAGACTTGTAAAGCCCAGTGTTTATTACAGGATTACAGGATAAAAGGTACAATGCTACAGGAATTTTTCGATGCTTTTCTACAGGCTAAAATTCTACAGCTGTAAAAATAAGCGTTTTTTTTTAACGTATCTCATTTGTCCTGTAAAATTTCGAAAGTGATCTTTGTCTTGGAGTTTTTAGGATTTTTTGGAGTACCTTGTGAAAAATTTTGCGATTTATGAACTTTGTTGTTGCTGTTGTTTTTTGTTTTTTGAATCGGCCGGTGGTTTTTTTTGTTAAAATTTTTGATCCTCTCCTCCGGAAGGATACCGCCTGGCTCCCAATTCTATAATTTTGAAAGATTCAGGGTACCCTTTGTTAAAATGGCTCATAACCCCAACCGGGAGAAATTAAGAGGACAGAGCAGTAAGAGCTTTCAACAGGAGCCATAAATCTACGCGGAGATTGGTTGAGATGCTCTTGGCATTCTTAAAGAAAATTTTCCATGCCTGAACCACATGAGGCTACAACCGGTGATGGCATCGGAAATATTTAAATGCTGCACCACTCTCTGCAACATTCTACGAAAGGGCACTGCAGAAGAAGTGTATGAGTCAGAAGATGAAGGAGAAGAAGAAGGGATAAGAATAAATCAGGATCAAGATGAAGAAGATGAACCTTCAACAAATGCCATCAGAAGACTTAACGAACTAATAAATCATTTCCGATATTCAAAAAAAGTTTTATAGTCTTGAATGATCACAATGAAAGTAACGTTAGGAAAAAAAAAGAAAAATTTGACTTAGAACCATATCACATTTTTGATTTTTCAATTCTTATTTAAAGATTATAATTATAAAATATTAAAATTTAAGGACTTCAAGTAACATTAAGAAAAACAAGTAACGATAGAGAAAATTCGACTTAGAACTCTATCACATTAAATTTCAATTCTCATTTATGTTCTGCCAAAAGGTGTCCCTTGTATAACTGGCATCTTTTGTCGAGGGCACCAAACCGAAGGCGGTTGCTTTAGCGTGTATTTCCGCCCACACACGTTTTTTGTCCTCTTTCGTCAAATTCGATGAAAAGGCACCCATAACTACGTCTCTTTTATCGCGAATCAATTTTAAAACTTCTAACTTCAATTCAGTTTTAATTTTCGTCATGATTTAAAGAAAACTAGTCGACAACAATCACTGTTGATAGCGCGAAAACTGAGAGATAAGATTAACGGTAACAGCACACATAACCTCACTTGTAGAACCAACCTGAAACTTGTAACTTTTGTACAATTGTAAAATATTATTTATGAAACTCTTGTATTTCTACACAGTGAATTACAGTGTGAGGGGACACCTCACATCTATTGAGGAAAATGGGAGAAAAGAGGAAAAAAAAAAAACAATTTTGCGTGGGAGAGGACTTTATTGGAATATTTCAATTACTTTAATTTCAGGGTTTTTAACGTTTTTACGCACAAACTTATCTGCCTCAGAACGCGGGGTCTTCTCGGTGGGAGCCGGCGAACCTCTGCTCGGCCCCTCTACGGGGCGCCTCCCACCTCGGGGCCCCCTCCACCTCGGCTTCCCCCGTGTCCCTCCATCCGCCTGCCACTGGGGCTCGTGACAACAGGTTTCTGTAACCTGTAGGCTTGTACACCTGTACTTGTAGTTTTATGAAATAAGGCCCAGGACCCGCTATGGGGGCTCCGGCTGCCTGGTCCGACTTGCAACAGTTTTAAACAGGGCGAGTTCGTTAAACGAACTTCGTCCACAGACCTCTTCAACATGTCCCTACATCAGTTTCAATCTGCCTCGAGGGAGTGGTTGGGGAGCGGTGATAATTTTCAGTTCTAAAATCTATGTATCTATGCCCTTCTATACTTCTAAAATTTTTATTATTTATTTGTACATACTTATTTATTTATCTTATTTATTGTAATATCTTTCGACTTGTATATGTCGCAGCCCTTTTGTAGAATTAGCCTTTTTGCAAAAAGGCTAGCCTCTTTGCAAAACGCCGGCGTTTTGTGGAATGAAACGTTGATTGACAAAACGCCTGGTCGATTTCCGCCCTTTTGTAAAAAGGCTGGATATGCTTAGCCTTTTTGCTAAAATATTTTCGTTTTACAAAGAGGCTAACAGCGGCTCGCCGTTTTGTAAAACGGCTGACTCCCCGCCTTTTTGTAAAAAGGCTGTTCGTTATTACTGTGGAAGTCTTCCCGCCTTTCAGGATAAGTGATAAGTGATAACTGATAACTGATAACACAGCTAACCTCCTGCCACAAACCTAGTGATTGTTTAGTTTTGTTTTTTGAAATATTTAAGGACAAAATGAGTATAAGTGAAGATGAAAACAAACTTTTGTTCGATTCTAAAGTGTCTGACTTTTATAACTCACAGAAAGAAGATGCGGTAAAAAAACCTTGGACTAAAATTAGGATTAATCAAGTTATATTAGAAGTTAAGGCTTCTAGAGCTGCTGTATCGGTAGGTACCAAACGTACAAGTACTCAGTACCATTTTAATTCTAAATATGACATTATTGTTATCGGCGGTGAAGAAGTCCTCATTTTTAAACGCAAACATGAACATGACAATGATATCAGGATCATCATCCCGATTGAGGAATATTACGATAAATTGGTAGCAGTCCACAAGGAGTGTGGTCATGGTGGTCGTGACTAAATGATACACAGTTTAAAAACCAAATATTACATCCCAAAGCCTATCATCGAACTATTTGTTTCGCTTTGCAACGTTTGTTTAATGAAAAGGACACAGCCCCGCCGAGGGCTAGTTACCAAGCCAATCCTTTCGAAAGACTTCAACGTCAGGGGTCAAGTGGATTTGATCGACCTGCAATCGTGTGCTGACGGAGAATTCAAATGGTTGATGAATTACCAAGACAAGTTTCTTCATTTAAGGCCGCTTAAAACCAAAAGAGCAGCAGAAGTTGCGGTTGAACTTCTTAAAATCTTTCTTGAGTTTGGAGCACCCCAAATTTTACAGAGTGACAACGGCCGAGAGTTTGTTGCTGGTGTGATCGATGAACTTCTCCAATTATGGCCCGAGTGCAAAATTGTCCATAGTCGACCTCGCAATCCGCAGGCACAGGGGAGCGTTGAGAGGAGCAATCAAGATGTAGAAAATATGCTTCGCGCTTGGATGCAAGACAATAATTCAACTAAGTGGAGTATCGGATGTTATTTCGTTCAATTCCATAAAAATGCATCGTTTCACCGAATAATTAAGAGATGCCCGTACCGCGCTTTATTTGGGAGTGATAACAAAGTGGGGCTAAAGCACTCTGGGATTCCGGAGAAAATTCTAGCACACATTTTTACTGAAGAAGATTTAGAAAAAGCCGTGATTAACCATAGCAAAACTCAAGAAGATCCCGAACCAGACGATCCTTCTGTTAATGAGAGTGTATGAAAAAAGGGTATTTTAGTGGACTGTATGGTAAAATTAAGAGGTAAAAAAATGGTATAAATTGAGGGAGTGGACAGGGAAAAAATAAAAAGGAAACTGACCTGGGGTGTGGAGATCTGTAGATCGGTGTTGAGGGCGCCCTCGGATCTCGGCGACTGTCGATTAGAATGGTCGTTTCTTCACGTCGTTTTCAAGGTTTGGGAAAAACTTGGGATAACTTTGAGTGAAATTGGGATAATTTGGGAACACTAAAATTGCTTCCGTCTTGGCCGGCGGTTGAGGAGAGAAGGAGGAAATTTGAAACGGAATAAAAAGGTGGAGGGGAAAATCAATGGTACCATCTTAATTAATTGAATTTAAATAAATTTACCTGCGGCCTTAACAGAGAGATTATTTACATGTTCTACTTGTCAACAAGTCTCTGTACTGTCGGGAGATAACAACGGAGTCGAGAAAAACACATATGTCTGTGATAACTGCAAAATGGAATCGACTATATCGGCCGAAAGAAGTTCCACGTATCTGAACACTGTTGCTGCTGCTGATAAGATGGTAAAAGAATCATCAAACAAATTTCCTCCTTTGATTGTTGGCAGCAGTGTCACCATTTCCATTCCGAAATTTGACAGGGGTCCTCTTGACAACCGCAATATAGAGGGGAAAATAATAGATTACCGTAATGGAGTGCATTGTCTAGGAACTGCTGCCGGTATAATAAAAATTGGTTCCCGAGAAACGAAATCCAGCCGGCGTTACCTTCCGATATTATTGTTCCTCAAAGAGAAATCTCACTCCGAGAAGCAGTCTCCGCCCAATCTTTGTTCAAAGGTCAAGGGTTCAAAAAATGTACGTGCAAACCCTCAAAGCAACATTGTTGCACTAAGAGATGCGTTTGTTTTAAAAATGGATTGAAATGCAATTCACGCTGCCACGACAGCTTGACATGTGTGAACAAATGATGTTAATAATCCTTTTTTTTTTGTCTGAATTAATTTTGTTTTATTGAGAAACTCCACTTAAGTGTACTATATCCTAGGGTAAAGTTTAAAAAAAAATAAAATAAAATAAAAAAAAATAAAAAAAAAAAAATAAAAATAAATAAATAAATAAAAAAAAATGCTTTAAGAAGTTGTCATGCGAGATCATGGAGCTATTAAAACACGTGCGAGATCGATCAAGGTTGCGAGATAAGGAAGGTAGCCGTGTTATTGTGCGTGTTATCAGTTATCACTTATCCTGAAAGGCGGAAAGACTTCCACAGTAATAACAAACAGCCTTTTTACAAAAAGGCGGGGAGTCAGCCGTTTTACAAAACGGCGAGCCGCTGTTAGCCTCTTTGTAAAATGAAAATATTTTAGCAAAAAGGCTAAGCACATCCAGCCTTTTTACAAAAGGGCGGAAGTCGACCAGGCGTTTTGTCAATCAACGATTCATTCCACAATACGCCGGCGTTTTGCAAAGAGGCTAGCCTTTTTGCAAAAAGGCTAATTCTACAAAAAGGCTGCGACATATATACCACATTTTATTTATGTACTTATACGACTGTTCATTTTTAGACATTTGTCTGTAGAACTGTGGATAAATAAAAATAAAAAATAAAATAAAACTCGAAGTCGCTCCGGAAAAGACGGTAAAGACAATCCCAAAGGGTAACCTCAATATGCGGAGTCCGCCCGTCATCAGGCTAGACGGCCGAAACATCACGTACGACCCTGAACCAACCTACTTAAGCCGGGTCCACACTGCGCGAGGCAGCCGAGGCGCGCCTCGCCTCGCCTCCCCTCAGGCTGCCTTGTGCGGAAATATAAAATTGGACGCGAACGCTCCCGAGGCGCGAACTGAGGCATCGATCCAGAAAAACCCCCGAGGCAGTTTCAGTAGTCAAGATGTCGGACTCGAAAGTGGTCGTGGCGGGCGCCATCATGAATGAAATTGTTGGAGAAAAAAATAGAAAAAGGCTATGGCAAAAAACAATGTACCGGGACAGAGTTAAAACTCGTGGCGAGCTGTTTCTACAATCTCTGACGGTGCACATTTCGCAAATTTTACGAGAATGTCGAGGACAGATTTTGTGGGGCTTCTCGGAGTGTGATAACAGATAAAAAATAAATAAAGGGGTGCGGTGCGTCCGCCGAGGCGAGCACGTTCAAACCCCGTCCACATTGAAACGAACCCGAGCACCGAATTCCTTTGATGTGCCGACTCCGATCGGCTCGGCTGAGGCACGCCTCGGAACGCCGCGGACCTGGCTTCCTCGCCTCGGAAACTCGTCCACACCGAAGCGATTGCCTCGCCTCGGATTGCCTCGCCTCGGCTGCCTCGCTCAGTGTGGACCCGGCTTAAGGGGTAAAAATCGGAGCTAAACTCACCTTTGGAGCCGCGGAGAAGTCTGTAGCGTCTTTTGCCAGAGCTAAATCGCTCTCCGAAGTCACATGGGGCACGACGGCGAAGAGTAGGATGATAATGTATAAAGCATTGTTTGAGTCTATCATCACGTACGCCTCTCCAGCATGATCACCCCTCCTGAAGAAACCGGACTGGGGCAAACTTGAATCGGCGCAGAGGAAAGCTCTTTTAATGGTGACCCGCGCGTATAGGACCTCCTCGACTGACGCGCTGCTCGTCATCGCGGGTGTACCCCCTCCACATCAAGTGTAGAACTGCATCGTGTCTCATGGAGCGAAACCGGCCATCTGGCATCCCCGCCGTAGAAGAGATCGAACAGGCAAATGAATGGCTTCTAAACGAGTGGCAGCGGCGATGGGATTCCTCCACCAAGGGACGTCACACGTGGAAGATTTTTCCCAGCATATGGGCGCGCCTGAATATGAAGTATATTCAGGCAGACCATTATGAATCTGAATGCCAAATACTGTCCGGCCATGGCGACTTCGCGGACAGACTGCACAAGTTTGGTCTTGTAAGCGACCCTTGCTGCAGTTTCTGAGGGGAAATTGAAACGGCTGAACATGTAATCTTCCGCTGCCAACGGTATGCCGCCGCACGCCTCGCGTGTACCACCGTCACTGAGACGAACGCGGACGATGCGACGTGGGACAGGATGGCGAACCACAGAGAAGCCTGGGAAGCAACCCAGAGATTCACAGCCAACATCATGAAAGCGAAAAAATGGCCAGTCCGCGCCGCTGCGGAAAGGGGAATCCGACAGCAAAATTAAACATGGACACAAACAAGGATAAACGACACGGACATCACTAGGCGATCTAAATTTCCTGAAGTATAGACTTCGACATCGGAACACGGCTTACAGGAAAATGGAAACAAAAATCATCACGGAAATGAATTAAGAAAAGACCATGGCTAAGGACTCGGAACGTCGAACGGACATCACTTGGCGATTTAAATTACCTGCAAAATTGGCTTCGATATCGGAACATGGCTCACGAAAACGCGAACGGAAACAAAACTCATCACGGATACGAATAATAGAAAAGACCATGGCTAAGGACTCGGAACCTCGAACGGACATCACTAGGCAATTTAAATTACATGCAAAAAGGCTTCGGCATCGGAACATGCCTAACGGAAACGCGAATGGAAACAAACATCATCCCGGATATAAAGCAGATAATGACCATGGCTACGGACTCGGACAAACGAACGACCCTCCCGCCCTTTACGACCCAAGCGAGTCACCTCCACGTGGTCCATCCTGGACACGGAGCTTAGGCCCCGTGGCGAAGTACTCGTGTGAAGGGTGGGTGACCGCCCTATTCTGTTGAAAATGACAAAACGAATGAAAAAGAGCAAAAGAACGGTATGCCTGGTATAGCGGCCAAGGTACAGGCACTTACAAATCAGAATAGGGCGGTTGGAAAATGTCCTTTTCAGGAAAAAAAAATTTGGTCACCGTAGCTATCCATGTAACGGGCCTCCCCAAGATGATCGATACATCGAAAATCTATACATCGACATTCAATAGTGCAGTCAATAAGCTTTGAGTACTAAATATGTCAGCGTGATTTTTTTTACGAATTCTTCATGTTCATTTTTGTATGTTTTGGTAGTGTTTCTTTGGACTATTAATAAAAATTAATAATAATTATTATTTTTTTAAATATTTGAATATGTCTTTCCGTGATTTTTTTTACGAATTCTTTATGTTCTTTTTTTAAATGCTTTGGTAGTGTTTCTTTGGACTACTAATAAAAATTAATATTAGTAATTATTTTTTAAAATATTTTAATTCTTAATAATAATTATTTTTAAAATAATTTTATTAATGCCGAAAAATCTACATCTCATAATCGATTATTTTGGAATATTCGTAGACTATTTGGTGGTTATACTACAGTAAGCCCGGAAGCACAGAACAACAAGTGTTTTCGTTGTTCTGTGCCGGAAGCTACATTGTTTCCTTCAACACTGTTACCCGCGCATCCGTTGATGATATTTGTTTGTGTCTTGCTTTTTAAAAAGTTAAAAAGAAAAAAAGTTTATTTTTTGATCAAAGTTGAATGTTTTCTTTTTTTTATTTGGAAAAGTTTTTGTTCAAAATTTACGCCGACGTGACGGTAAGTTAAACATTGTATTCTCAGAGAAGATTTTCATAAACCGTAATAATTTTGTTTTTTCCTTTTACCTAATTTTTCATATTTTAGGTATGGGTCTTAAGAAAAGAGCAAGAGCGCCGAATTTCTTTTAGGAAGAAATTTCGATTCTTCTCAAACTTGCGAATGAAAATAAAACGATAATAGAAAATAAAAAAAACGGACAGCGTGACCAACAGATGAAAGAGCAGGCATGGCACGAAATCGCTGAGAAGCTTTGCTCCGCAACTGGCTCGGTATGAAACTGAAGGAAGCCATTTGTGTTGATTTTTATTTCGTTTACATATAGTCCAGATCAGCGAAAATGATCAAGTTCAAGTATGAAAAAATTAAGCAAAGTATTAGACGTAAAAAGGCTATAAGACGTAAGAAGGCTCTAGAAAGAAATGCTTGGAGGGTTACCGGTGGAGGCCCGAAACCAAAAAGCCCTTCACCAATGTCCGAAGAAGTGCGAGAGCTGGAAGAAACCATCGCCTTCTCGTTTTCGGGGATGGAACCGATTAATGGAGAATGTGATAGTGCTTTTGGTACTTATGCAACCGTGTATTTTTATTTTATTTCGGTTATTTATTTTCCCCACATAATCATCATTTCTTTTAAGAAAGTGGACTCCATATTGAAGAAATTTTGAGCCATCAAAATGAAGAAACCTCTATAGTCCCTGATTGGTCGGTATACAATCCCAAAATGCTGCAAACATCCAAGCCAGCAGAACTTCGTTGTACAAGTAAGTTTTGACCTTTTCTTTCTACACTTTATTGTAATTATTTTACTTTTTAGTCGCAGAAAAGGAGATCCTGTCGGCTACTTTTGTAGAAGTTCCAATAATCAATGTTCAGGAGTCAATAGTCGATGATCAAGAATGCGACAATCCTGGTGAGTTAACTAATTATGTTAAAATGGTAAAAAAGAATGTTTTTAGATCGATCAAGTGATCTACCCCAATCCAGCGATCAGGTGAAACCATCCCAGAGAGGTATATTTCCATATTCTACCTACATCAAAACAACAATAATTAACAATTGAATTGAATTTTCTCACAATTGTCAAGTGTTAACGTAGTCTCTGTATATACGAAATCGACCTTCCTCCATCTATGTCCTCTCCGAGTGAGTAAGAAGGTAAAGAGACGCTATTCTTGGAATGAAGTTGGTATGCTCACTCGTCGTATTCCTTCAGGAAATTTTATTTGGATTCCATGTTTTCCTCCTTCTGGTATTCCTCTACTACTTCCTGTGGTTTCTATGTAGTTGCTTAGCACATTAAAAAATTTTTGTAAAATAAACTAAAGAGCTCTACTACTTACTCTGACATGAGACAGTTATCACTAAGAAATAAAGACTAGAATAACAGTCAATTTTTCTAGTCTGGAATAACTAAATGTACAGCTTTCTAAAATATTTTATTTTCAGATTACATTGAAATTAGCTTTTTAACAAAAATTTATGAACAAGAACATTTTTAAAGAATATTATTTTGAAGAATTATTTTATAGGGTGATAAAATAAGTCGAAAAATAATAGTCTGGGAGCATTTTAGCCGAGATGTATGACATGTTAAGATTTATTTTGTTTATTTGTTATCTTTTCTTTTTAATCCCATTATTTCCATTAGTAAACAAACCCTTTTCGTGGGAAAATCCATGGATTGGTGAGGGTAGAGGGGAGGCAAGTTAAAACCCGCTTTCTCCTCTCCTAGATCTCACAACTCTTAAAGGTCCACTCCAAAAGTTGTGTTTCTCAGACAATAGATGGCGCTGAAAATATTACGGGTTTTTCTCATAGGCTTTTAATTTTTTTTTTGAAAATTTCTAACGTTGATCTTCTTTATTTTGATAAACTTAGAGAGCACTAGAAACAAATTTTCAAAAAAATTTTCCAGGGAAATTTTAATTTTTTTATTTCCTAAAATTTTGATTAAAATTGAAAAAACGGCTACAAGACAAGTTCCTCAATTTATTTAATTTTTGAGACCTTAAAAACGAAAATCGGTCCATAACTTTCCACGGAAACTGAAAAAGTTCAAAATTTGGTCTACATCAAAGAAGCCGCAGCGCCCTCTCCGTTGAGAAAAGTCATGAGTCGTCGTGACTCATACATCCCTTATCCCCACCTCATCCGTTTTGAACATTTTCGTTCAACACATTCGTGGAGTAATTTTTCTCTTAATTTATTTTTGAAATAAACAAACTTTCTGTTTTTTTTTTTTTTTTTTTTTTTTTTTTTTTTTTTTTTTTTTTTTTTTTGTAGTGGCAACTGACAGGTTTATTTGAGAAATAAAAATGATTTTTTCTGAACAACTCTTGCTGATAGTAAATAATTGAATAAAAATTTTGTAAATTTCGAAGAAAAACAATTCATTTTACCATGCGAATTGGTAATACGAGGAGTGTAATTAAATAAACAGGTAGCGATTATATATTTATTTTTTTTTTTTTTTGAATCCCTAAGGGGCATTAACCTGCATTTCCTGGGATCGACGAGTTCAGGCAGAAAAAATTTGTCAAAAATGATAGTTAATTTTGGTAACATTTTTTGCTCCCAGAACTGTGGATCCCGTCCAATACGCACGAATTTAAAAAAAAATTATGATTCGTGGGAAGAAGTTTTTTTTTTTTTTTTTTTAATTGCCTCTTCGAATGTACATTCTCTAACAGAGAATGGGGACTTCACTTCCTAAGTCCCATCGTCGTCTTGCAGAAGGAGTTGTGTTTTTCCGCTTACAAATTTCGCCAAAATACGAAGAAGTGAGGCGAGTTTTATTTCGGATTTTAAATTGAATATTTCAGACTCTGAAATATTGAGGCGCCTTTTAAAAATTTCAGCGGTTGCCCGATAAACGTCTTCCTCCATGTCCAAATCTTGGCACAACGACCCATAGTCCTCAGAGCCGGGTTTTACTTTTGGCTCTCTTGGTCGCTTCGGTGGTGGTTCCAATGAATTGGTTGGTGGGCCTTGTTTGTATCTTTCTTCGATCAATCGTTTGCGGCAAGAAATTAAATTTTTTTTTTTTTTTTTTTTTTTTTTTTTAAGTAGTCTGCACTTTTCGTGGATTCCAAATATGTACGTGAGCTGGCGCGTTGAGCAAGTCAGCCTCAGCTCCTGAACGTTTTTTGATGTTTTCGAAACGTGATATATAGCATATAGAGCATCCTTTTTCAGCCTCATTATCGTTCGAGGAGACATTATTTTCCTGGCAGCTTGAGGAAGCTTTTTTTTTTGAGAGTACAAAGCTGCACAATAATTTTTTATTGCATGATTTGCACATTCACTTTTTGAAATATGGAGACCATAAGGGACCATTTCTCTTAATTTTGAAAAGACACTGGAGTCTCCGTCTCCGATGACAGTTCGATACAACAATCCGTGAATTTCAATTGACGTTCTAAAGGCGTGCACAAGCATATCCGCTTCCATTCCTTGGGAAGTGCCGGCCCAGTTTTTGAAACAGCCTTCATGGCCTGGTGATTTACCATGTTTTTCACGATATAAGCATGTAGGAACCACAAAACATATGTTCTAAATAAATTATTATCATTCTTCAGAGTAAAATACATGACTAGGGACACGATATCGGGAGCAAAGTATCGATACCCGGTATCGGAAAGTATCGGAACAGTTTAATCGATGCCAATATCGTATTGGGGCTAAAGTATCGGTATTGACGGTATCGGCAACTTTCCCGCCGAAATTCAAATAAGTTTTCCCAAAATCTATATTTCTTCTATATTCTGTACAGAGACATCTCACATCGACATCACAATACTTACGTTATTTTAAATTTATCACATTTTTAGGTAAAAGGCCAATTATTAAATTAATAAACTATTACCTAAAAAAAAGTTTTTAATGATTTAAAAAAAAACACATTGGAATAAAACAAAATAAAAATAGGTAGCATAAGACCTTATTGGAACTATTATAGATATGTACATTTCTTTACAACATGATACGACGCAGCAATTTTTGTACGTTAGTTTTCGGATGAGTTGACATTCGGATGAGAATACTTTCGGATGAGTTGTATTCACTGTTTTCTATTTTTTCTATTTCTATTATTTTTCGGATGAGTAGACATTCGGACGAGAATACTTTCGGATGAGTTGTGTGCCCCCATATAAATAGTCTAATCAAATTGAAATTTTGCGTAGATTACGAATATGAAATAAAAAAATAAGGGTTCACTGACCTACATAAACTATTTAATGATGTCAATCTCCAACTGCAAGGTGACAAGTAAATTTAATTAAAACAAAAAATATCATTGCTGCTTTTGTAGCCAAATTGATCTTACACAAGAATAATATCGGCAAACGTGAGTTCCGGAATTTTATTTGTCAGCAGTATCCTTTAACAGCGACAACTTGCTTGCTTACGTCCAACATTTGGAGAATCTCCACAGTGACTTCGGAGAACGATTTAAGGATATCTTGAAACTGGAAATACCTGACTGGGTGTTGGATCCTTTTACAAATTCTAACTCAGCAGGATCACCACAGCTGGAAGAAGAACTCATAGAGCTGACAACAAACTAGGAAATAAAATTCAAATTCAAAAATGGATACCTACCAAGAATTTTGGCTCCAACGCAGAGACGACTATTTATCACAAGAAAGAAGAAAGAAAAAAAAAACAATTCCAGAAAAAAGTATGACCTCTTCAATTTATTTTTTTCAGATTGACGAAAGTTGGTGAGTCGGACTTCAACATAACAGGCTTTATCGATGGACAAAATTAACTGGTATTTAAGGTGAAAGGGTATTTGGAGCTTGGACAAAGACAGCGATATGTGTGCGAGGGAGAGAGAAAACCGAAATTTTGGGCATTTCTCACGCTTCTAAAATTGGTCCGATTTGATTTTTTCAAATTGGAATGTACTCAGTGGTACAGTACAAAATTCGGAATCTAAAAAAAAAAATTTTTTTTGCCGCCAAAATCAAAATTTTGAGCCAAAATTTTTAAATTTTGCAAAATTTTGAATAAGTGGTCAACAGCCCAGAATCGTTAAAAAATCCTGAATCCAACGACGTTAGTATTATAAAGATCGGATAAAAAATGGCGTCCGAAACGCGAAAATGCGAATTTCCGTTTGATGTTCGCCGCCCGTCTACGTCAGCGTTGGGTGAAATTTTGATGTTTTTTTCGATATTCAGTCTTTCTCTGCCGAATTCTTGGTTTTTATTTTTTTAACACAAATTTCTTTAGCCGGTGAAGAAGAATGTAACGAGGGCGATTTTTGAATTTCGAAAAAATGGCGGAGATATGTCTGTTTGAAATTTTAAAAAATTTGCTGCGGCCGAACCGGTAATCCGATTTTCACCAAATTTTCACCAAGTACTCCTTATATTTTTTAAGAATTTTTGGCGTAAAAAAATTGCGACTTTTTTTATTTATTAATTTTTTTTTAGTAAGGAGAAATTTCGTACTTTTACCCTTTATGAGAGGCACATCCCTAGGCCAAAGAGCCCATTATTTCTACCTTGACACATTGAAAATTTTTCGAAAAAAAGAACTTAAAATTTTTTCAAAAAAAAAAAAGAGTAAGAAAAACCCGGAAAATTTTTCGAAAAAAAAAATTTTTTTGACAAAAAAACTTAGAAAATTTTTTTGTTTTTTTTTTCGGACAAAAAAAACTTAGAAAATTTTTCGAAAAAAAAAAACTTAGAAAATTTTTCGAAAAAATAAAATAAATAAAAATAAATAAATAAATAAAAAAATCCCTAGGCCAAAGAGCCCATTATTTCTACCTTGACACTTTTAAAATTTTTCGAAAAAAAAAAACCGGAAAATTTTTCGAAAAAAAAAGTTTGACAAAAAAACTTAGAAAATTTTCGAAAAAAGGAACTTATTTATTTATTTATTTTTATTTATACATTGTTATGGACCAGTCTCTGGCATACAACAAGTCAATGAAAAATACACAAAATTAATTATAATATAAGAAATACACAATTGACTTTTTATTGATCAAAACAATAATCGAGAAATTCTTCGCTTGAATAAAATGGATTTAGGAGTAGAAATTTCTTTACAGCATTACAGAACTCCAGCATTTTTAAACTTTTGAGTGAAATGGGCAAGTGATTATAAAATTTAAGAGCCCAATAGTTGTTGCCATTCTGGGACTTTTTTAGCCTAACAAAGTCATGTTGAAAATTATTTTTCTGTCTAGTATTGTAAGAATGAAAATCACAACCAGTTTTAAAATTTTTTTTGTTCCTGTGAACATAAGTGAGGCATTCTTTGATATACATACAGGGCACAGTTAATACATTATAATCAACAAAAGCCTGTCTACAATCCTCCTGAAACCCTAACCCACCGACAACCCGTAAAGCTCTTCTTTGAGCTCCGAAGGCCAAGCTCGCAGAAGAGCTATGGCCCCAAATAAAAATACCGTACGACAGCCTTGATTGAATGAGTGCATGGAAGACCTCGATACAAGAGCGCTTTGAAACTTCGCCCCTTAACCGCCTTAACAGATAAGTGAACCTTGCCAGACTACGACACAATTCATTTACATGACAATCCCAATTTAAATGATCATCAATTGCAATCCCTAACATTTTAACACATTCAGTGAAATCCGTAGTATTAACTTTTTGAAGGGTATGGACAATTTCCTGAGTCTTCCCTTTATTTAACGACAGCTTATTTGCAGCAAAATATTCAGATAGGGTGTTGGCAAAATTTCTAGATGTATTCAAAACACTTTGAAGATTATCATCCACAAACGTACATGTAGTGTCATCAGCGAAGATAAATAGTTCTATTCCTGGAAAAAAGTATTTCATATCATTTGTGTAAATTATGAATAATAGGGGCCCGAGGACAGAGCCTTGAGGGACACCTACCGTTATGCTACGAGAGTCAGATCGACGACCAAGATTCTCCACAAGTTGCATTCGATTGTCTAAATATGAGGCCAACAGAGCCAAAGCTGACAGACTAAAATTATATTTGGCGAGTTTTTTGAGGAGCAAATCATGCTGGACGCAATCAAACGCTTTTGACAAGTCAAAAAGAGAGGAAACCGCAACATCTCCATTTTCAAAGGCCGCAATGATGTTTTCTACATAACTGCAGACAGCATTTGTAGTGTTTCTATCTTGTCGAAAACCAAATTGTCTATTAAAGAAAATCTCATTACTCTCAAAGAAATTGGATACCTGTGATTTTATAATTTTTTCTAATACTTTTGATAATATGGGAAGGAGAGAAATTGGTCTATAATTTGCTGGATCACCAGTGTCTCCTTTTTTGTGTAGAGGCACCGCAGAGGCAAACTTGAGACAATCTGGAAAAACAGACGCCTCAACGCTAAGGTTTATTAAAAAGGAAAGAGGAGAGACAATCAGATCAGCGATACTTTTTATAGCTTTAGTGTTCAAACCATAAACATCTGAGCTATCAGTATTCTTTAACGAAAGGAGTACTTTAAAAACCTCCATATCACTGACAGGAGAGAAGCAAAAAACAATGGACTCGTCAATTTTTGAGTCAAAATCCAGTGGATCAAAGGAAGAAGTTCTCAGCTTTTCTAAAATTTGATAAGGCACTGCTGCAAAAAAATCATTGAATAAATCAACATCAACATGGATTGGTGGAACGACTCCTTTAACGGATCTATTAACAATCCTCCAGAGATCTTTACCAGGATTATTTGAAGAAGAAATAATTTGATCATTATACTTGATTTTCTCACGCCTTATAGCTCTCTTATAATTTTTTCTGGCTGTATCCCGTATTGAACGAGACTCAGGACTGGCGTTACAGCTGTTGCAGAGAGAATTGAGATCTTCAAGCCTCCGCTTAGCAGCCCTTAGTTCATCAGTGAACCAGGGCTTGTGCTTGGGTCTGTCATGTACAATTTTTTTCCTCCGAGTGGGCGCAACTGTATTTAAGCTGAAAACAATATGATTAATAAATTTTTCCCATTTCGCATTAACAGTAAGATTTGAGGAGACAATGAAACTGTATTCAATTAATCCCATGGTCTCTCGGAACCGAGCCAGAGTATGTTCCGTAATCGATCTAGAATTTTTATAACAGGGAGAGTTGACTTTCTTAATAAGATTAAAGGAGCAGAGAAGGGCCTTATGATCAGACAAACCAGGATCCTCACAACTTACAGAGAAGTTGGAGGTATCCCAGTTTGCAAATATATTATCAATGCAGTTTTTACCTCTCGTGCTATCAAAACTAAGCGGATGAAAGCCAAAGCTTCTTAGTAGATGAAGGAGAGCAACATTCTTGGTATCCCTTCCATTAAAGAAATGAACATTGAAATCTCCAGTGACAATAATCTTGCATTTACGCCGTAGAATTTGAAGAGCATGATTTAAGCAATCAAGAAAAGTCTTGAATTTTTCAGCTTTATCACAGGGAGGGCGATAAACACCTATCACATAAATATCACAGTTAATTGAGTAACAGAGTCTAACAGCTGACATTTCACATACATCTGCAATAGAACATGCAACAATCTGTGGTACATCATGGCAAGTGAGTAGATCCCTGCAAAGAATCAAAGAACCACCGTACTTACTGGATCTACAAAAAGATGAGACAAGTTTGTAACCATCAATCAAGACACAAGAAATTTGAGAGTCAGTGAGCCAGTGTTCCAGGAGGACAACTAAACCAAAAGCTTTTTTATGAAGAGAGATATAGGTCTCTAGAATATCACACTTGTGTTGTAAGGAACGAATATTATAGACTATTAACGCAAAATCACAACCTGAGTCATCATATTTTATATTATCACGGACAATTTTATCACTTAGATTATCACAGACGATCTTATCACAGTTACCTAAAGATGTTTCAAAGCCCGAAGAGGTCCTTGAGCCACCTTGATCCACGCACTGCGATGTGGGGGGTCCTACTTCAATTTGGTTCCGGTCATTAGAAACAATATCACAGTAAGAAAAAAAATTTGTTACCCGGCTGGTTTGCTTTCCCTGCGTGGCAGTAAAAAACGCCTAAAGCTAACGTTGGGAGGCCAGAAAGAGGGCTCCATCATCAGATCTCTTTTGTCAAAACTAACTTCAACTTTAAAGCTGGCGTTAGTTCCGCGGGAGTCCTATTTAGTCACAGTTACGTCCTGGGTGTTGAGCTTTTTAGAGATATACTGTTTCACATTTTCTGTAGTGGTACTCGCAGCTAGCTTTCCAACGTGAATCAATGCTCGCTTTACCCCTGCTAGAACGTTAGAGACGTCACCTGTTCCAAGATGTGGTTGACGGTTTCTTTTTGACACAAAAGAGGGTTTGAGCAGCGGTTTAACAATAATATTAGGTTGAGCCGTTTCACTAGGCTTCTTTGGAGCATTCCGCGTTACGCTCGCAAAAGTATTTCGACCATTTTTAGAAGAGAAGTCCGAAAAATGGGAATCCGACGGAGTAAATATTGTGTTTACATCACGGTTTTCCTCAGAAGGCTTGGAAACTGTAATTTGTCCAGTCTGGCCACCCTGATTTGAAACTAAGATCGTATTTACCGTCTGATTCGAAGTAAACACTGAGTCCGTGTCCGAGTTGTTATCATTGGAGGTTAGCAACATGTGCCTTTTATCAGTTGAACACTTCAAAACATTTTTTTCGAGTTGATGTACCTTTTCTTCTAAATAAAGTACTTTTCGCTTTAACTTGTTGTTTTCATCGAGCAATTCCTTAGGATGTCCCAGCTCAAAGACACTGAGAACAGTCGCAGACAAGGCGAGAAGTAAACGTTGGGTTTCATTCTGCCTATCAATCAAAAAGCGGCACAAATCATCACCTTCTAGTTCCTGATGAGAAGAATCCGAATTTCCTGTAGCATCAGACATAGCTGCATTTAGTAGAGCCTTCAAGTCCACTCCATTTGATTCGACCGTCATGGCGAGCTCAGCCGAGGGGTCCGGCTCTGGTGAGCAACAAATCACTTTTCCATCAATTATTGACAAATCTTTTAGTCCCGCACAACTTATGTGATATCTCACGCCACAAACTGAGCACGAAACATAACTTTTGACGGCATTTTTCTTACATTTAGCACAATTTATCGGAGTTTCCAAGAGCGACGATTTAGGAGGTGGGGAGCGATCCACCGCCATCTTGGAAAAAAAATTAAAAGTAATATTAATATTTAGGTCATACAATTAAGTTAAATTACTAAATTTATAAAGTTATAACTATTTAGGAAATATCTTTGGAATATTGGTGAAAAACAGGGAGTTTAGGGATATTCTTAAAACTCTAGTGGCAGACCATAAAAATTTTTTCATAAGACTTAAAAAATTTTTCAAAAAAAAGGAAAACCCGGAAAATTTTTCGAAAAAAAAAACTCGGAAAATTTTTGGGAAAAACAAACTTGGAAAATTCTCCTTTATACTTTCCCTCAAAAAAAATTATACGGTTTTTTTGGAGAAAAAAAAAAAAAACTGCAAATTTAAAAAAAAATAGGGAAGAGTGTGATTATTATTTTATTTTTTATTTCTATATAGTTACTGTATAATTTTTTATTGCTATATATTATATTTTTCTTTTCATAAAGAAATATTTCTGAATTTTTAATTATTAATTAATTTATTTTCATTAGTTAGCATTTTTTCCCCTAAAAACGAATAGTATGTGGTGAAAATATGAGGTGAAGAGTGAGGAAGAATATTGTTTTTAGAAAAATAATTCGATGGGGGGATATTTTTGTATGACAGGCAATAAATTAGAACGTTTACATTGTTTATTCCTCAAGTCTTCCAAAATGACTCCGCCCCTCGGAAAATCTTTTGATCCTTCGGGACACGATTACGATCGATCTAATCATACGATTTTCTTATGTCATAGGTTTTTGGAATCGGGGAATCGTGAGCTATAATTTGTATACCGGCGATTTTCGAAAAAAGGCCGAGAAAAAAAAAGATAGATTTCGGATTTTCCGGATGGACAATTTTTTGGAAAATCGGTATGCCTAACCCTTATTCATTTTTGGATTTTAAAACGAAAACCGTTTTCAAAATTATTTTCATGGACATGGAGGGTAAAACTAAAATTTGTATTTTAATGGCTTATTAATTTTAGTATTATTGTTATCGCTTGAACACTTGCTTTCATGCAAACTACCTGTGTTGAAATCACATTCTATATCTCTAAATATCTAGAAAAAAAAAATACTAGGGTAGGCAGAGAAAGACCGAATATCGAATGAAATGAAAAATTCCCTCCACCGCTGACGTAGACGGGCGGCGAACATCAAACGGAAATTCGCATTTTCGCGTTTCGGACGCCATTTTTATCCGATCTTTATAATACTAACGTCGTTGGATTCAGGATTTTTTAACGATTCTGGGCTGTTGACCACTTTTTCAAATTTTGCAAAATTTAAAAATTTTGGCTCAAAATTTTGATTTTGGCGGCAAAAAAAAATAATTTTTTTTAGATTCCGAATTTTGTACTGTACCACTGAGTACATTCCAATTTGAAAAAATCAAATCGGACCAATTTTAGAAGCGTGAGAACTGCCCAAAATTTCGGTTTTCTCTCTCCCTCGCACTCGTATCTTCTGTCTAACATAGAGTTGCCACACTTGTCGTCCAAAAAAAATTTGAGAATTGATAAAATTCTACTATCAAAATCTCCCATAATAAATTCAACAAAAGCGAGTTTCGGCCGAGTACTCGTCGCGGCCACACGGTCTAAACGTGCTCCGTGTTAACAGAAGTTTTTCTCTTGGTTTACGATTCGTAATCGACCTAAATTTGAATGAAGTTTGTAAATTTGAGTACGGGCTATTTATTGACTATATTTCAAGCCGTTTTATGCAGTTTTTGTTGCTTAAATTACGAGTTAAGTTACGGTTATTTTCATAAATTTTATTCTTTATTTTCACATTTCACGGGACAACGGAGATAGTTTTTGAGATAAGGCGACCCCCACTTGCTTCGCACGGTCGGCTCGGTGCGTTTCGGACACGGCTTCGGAAAATCTCGGTCACCGACAGAGTCTTGGCAAGAAAAGAGGGAGATTATTGTCACTCGGCATTCTCGGAATAATTCGTCAAATATCGGCCTCGACTGGACACCCCTCCCCTCAATTCTTCGAGTGCCAAATAGTGGGGACCATATCATTCTTCTATAAGGTCAGTTACCTGATAACAACTTATAAAATAAACACGGTAAAATTTCTTTGAACTCATGGAAACAAGCCGCTTATCTCTAGATGTCGCGTAATCAACATATTAAAAAGTTTTTTCCTAACAACGGTAAAATAAAACCCGTAAACCCGGCAGACGACACAACCCCAAAAAAACGCCCCCTCACCTCACCTACGGACAAGGACGCTAAAAGAACAGCGGATATGGAAAACAAACAACTTTTGGAGGACTTCCATGTAATGATGGCGGAGCAACTTAGGGAACTTAAGGCGGAATTGAAAAGCGACTATGAAAATGGTACAAAATTACTCACGCAAGAGATAAAATGTCTTAAAGAATCTAATTATGCCCTAAGTGCAGAACTTCGGTCCGTTAGAGAAGAATTAAATACCTATAAAGAACGCACCAACTATTTGGAACTTCATATAAGAAGGAAAAACCTCATAGTGAGGGGAATAGAAGTCACAAACGGCTCACCGGATCTCACAGTTAGCAATTTTGTCAAAAACACTCTAAATTTTACGGAACCCATCGCAATCAAATCCACCTACGCTTTCACACCTAACCACCCAAGCTCAAAGCAAACAATATTAGTCACTTTCATGTCGGAAATGGAGAAAATGAAGGTGCTGGCCAAGGTGATAGAGATGAAAATTAACTACAAAACGCATGGCTGCAGTGTGTCAAGAGATCTACCGCCCCAAATGAGGATACACAAAAATAAACTTTTACAAATCAGGGCGGAGATAAAGAAAATCGTTAAAGACGCGGCAGTGACGGTAAAAAACGATACTCTCATTATAAACAGATCGAAGTATAGGTGGAGCGATCGAAATGGCCTCCAAGACCAATCTGTAAATATTGTTCAAACCCTGTTAAATGTCGACTTAAAGCAAAGCATCGAAGAGCTCCTCTCTGAAAATAACGTGAAGGGACCCAACCCTCAAAACGCCAACAATACAAGACTTAGAACTTCAAGTGATCTTCACGCGACTCGTCCATCGTTACCATCGAAGAATAAATGACCTGTAACCGTCTGCCAGAAAAAATCTGTTATCATGAAAATATAAATTTTGTTTCTTTAAATGTTAATGGGCTCAAGAGTAAGCTCGGAGATGGTACCTTTTTTAATTTTCTGTTTAAGCATGATATTTTTTTCTTTGTGAAACTTTTCTTACTCGAGATGACTTACTATATGTGGAGAAATACTTTCAGGGTTATGACTTAAAATGCACTCCCGCAATGAGAAGTTTTAGAGTTGGACGGGCGTCGGGAGGTTTTGTGTTGGGAAAAAAAAATCTATAGGTGCAAATTTCCAAGAAATCGGAGAATATCCGTTTTTATCGATAAAAATCGACCGTGATGAATGTTTTGTTTTACCAATCTATTTAAACGGTGCTGCCGATTGGGATAGGGATTTTAACATGTTGCATGAGGTAATTGCCGAACTAAATTCAGAAAATTTAATTATTATAGGGGATATGAACGCTAGAATCGGTGAAAGTCAAATACTGCCCCAGGAATTAAGTCCTTATGTACATAAGCTATCGCTAAACCGCGCCTCAAAAGACGCTAAGATCTGTGGGAAGGGAAAGAAACTAATTGAGTTTATGGACGAAAATGGTCTGATCATTTTAAATGGAAGATCGAAGGGGGACCCTAGGGGAGACTATACTTTCGTTGGGCACCAAGGGAAATCTGTGATAGATTTATGCAGCGTTTCAGTTAATATGATAGAGCGGATTCTGGATTTTCATGTTGTCTCGGAAATTTTCTCGGACCACCTTCCGATCTGTCTAACTCTCCTAGATCATGGGTTAACTGAGGAAGTGGGACTCTCTCCCTTACCCCAACTAAAATGGTCTGAGGATCGTAGAAAAGACTACCAACAAAAACTCAAAGATCTTTGCATGCAACCCACCCTATTTACGCACCCTCAAAATTCGCTCGATTGGCTCTTGTCCTTAATCTACACTGCAAGTCCGATATCAAAAATGCCTAATTCTATTGGCACAATTCGTAAACAGGTCTGGTTTGATTGGGAGTGTTTCAAAGCTAGGAAAAAATGTTTTACTATGTTGAACATGTTTCGTAAGTCTGATTCCGGTAACTCTAGGAGAAAATATATTGAGGAAGTCCAGAAATTTAAACATTTATGTATGCAAAAAAAGGAAGCGCATATATTGCACGCAGCATCTCAATTAGCTGAGGCTAAGGACTCCAAAGAATTTTGGAAAGCTGTTAATACCTTTAAAAAAAAGAAATTTACCTGTAGCAATGAAATTCCGTTAAGCAAATGGGTCGATCATTTTAGAACTGTGTTGAATCCCCTACCGGAAAACATTGTGCGGATTCAATACGCGGAAGGATTTCGCAGGGTAGACCTTTTGGACGATAATTTTTCCCTAGGAGAAGTAGAAGCTGTTCTTAATAGTCTCAAAAATAATAAAAGCCCAGGGCCAGATGGCATCCCGTATGAGTTTTTTAAATTTACACCACCAGGATTTTGGATCACCTTCTCAACCTCTTTAACTATTTTTATGAGCTCGGCTATGTCCCCCCACACTTTGGAAAAGCATTAATCACCCCAATATTCAAAAAAGGAGACAATGAAGAGCCCAGCAACTATAGACCAATATCTTGCCTAAATGCGAAAATTTTCTCAGGGTTACTTCTTCAGAGAGACAAGCGTTTATCGAAGAAAAAAATGTATTAAGCGATTATCAGATGGGTTTCAGGAAAGGGTTTTCTACTTGTCATAATATTTTGTTCTACATAATGTGGTATCATTTAACATAAAAAAGCCGAAGAAAAAAGTGTATTGCTTTTTTGTCGACTTTAAGGCAGCTTTTGATAGCGTTGACAGACAAAGTATGTTTTTTAAACTCGAAGGGTTAGGTTTTTCAACGAAATTTCTGTCAATTTTAAGGTCGATATATGAATTCGCAGTTTCTGGAGTAAGAGGCAAAAATGGCATTTCAGAGTACTTTCAGGTTCTATGTGGGGTGAGGCAAGGTTGCCTACTAAGCCCCTGTTTGTTTTCACTCTTCCTCGATGATCTCCCGAATTGCTTTGATTACGGAGTCAAAATAGGTAACGAGAGTGTTAAGGCGCTTATGTATGCAGACGATGTTGTAATACTGGCGGATAGTGCATTTGGGCTGAAGATAAACATTGCTGCGTTGGAGAAGTATTGTGATCTTTGGAACCTCAGAGTGAATACGGCAAAATCTAAGATAATGGTCTGCAGATCGGGAGGAAGGATAAAAAATACAGAGAAATGGTTTTATAAGGGGGATAGAATACAGGTGGTTAATAGTTTTAAGCACCTCGGGGTCACCTTGACCCCTCGGTTATCGATGCGTAAACACCTCAAGGAGAAGGCGGCGTGTGCGAAAGCAGCTCTGAATTTAACTTGGTCTTCCCTGATAGCTCAAAAATCTCTCCCCATAAAGACTGCCTTTCGGGTTTTCGAAGCGGCAATTCAATCAATACTGTGCTATGCCTGCCAGATATGGGGACACGAAGAATACGACGTCGTAGAAAAAGTACAAAAGTTTTTTATTAAAAAGCTCTTTAAATTACCCCAATTAACCCCTAGCTTTTCTCTTTATCTCGAAACAAATGCAGTTCCTATTATTATTCATTCGCTAAAGTTGCATTTCGAATTTATAAGAAAGATATTTAATTCTCCCACTTGTAGGCTCGCTGAAGTTACTGCGAGGGAAATAATAAAATCTGACTGCTCTTGGTATGCCAGTTGGAAGAAATGGACTCAGAAATTTAACTTCGATGAAGGATTATTGTTAAATGAAAACTGGAGTAGTTTCTTTGAAAAAACGCTGGAAGCTATCGAAAAGGACCATCGAAAAAAATGTTTGGATGCATTATCGGCTGACATAAATTTCCCGCTATATCAGCGATTGAACCACGACACTGCCCGGTTTAATTTTTCAGAGTCGAACTTCCTCGGTCTAGGCAGGGATGACTTAGCATGGCTCTTTAAGTGTAGAGTAGACCTTCTGTACCTTAACTCAAGAAAAGCGCTTTGGTATAGGGAATCTGGTCAGAGTGACGTATGCTCCCTGTGCGGGACTCAGGAAAGGGAGGATGCCTATCACTTTTTTTGTAAATGTCCGATTCTAAAAGAGATTCGTAGGCTACACTTTGGAGTAAATGAGTTAGAAAAAGAGTCGCTTCCACTCATCCTAAACGGCAAGCAACCGCAAGTTTTGATTAAATACGTAAAAGAGGCCTGGCACTATAGATGGGAGTATACCACGTGATCTATTAGTGTATTAGTTTGATCTTGTAATTACATATTAAAGAAATCGTTTATTTTTTATTTTTTCTCACATCGCCCTAAGTCGTTTTCTCCAAAATAGAAGTCATTATTTTTTATTAACTAGGTAAATCACATTTAATTAAATAGCACATAATTAATTATAAAATCAACCGGCTCCGTGGCTGGTGGGTTCAGTCTTGGCTTCCCACCACGGAAGACCGGGGTTCGATCCCAGATTGGGTATAGGGATTTTTGGTTGGAAGTTAAATTCCAATTAAATATCCTTCTACAAAATCTGTGGATAATTTAGTTAGGCCACTCCTCTGGTAGTTGGTCCCGAAAAATGGGCGCCACGGCATTATGGCGAAAGCCCCCGCCTGGGTCCAACCCCCCTCCCCCTTGTGACGGTCTGAAGGCCAACAAGTATCAAAAAAGAAGTAGATTAACCAATAGGAAGAGTAAGCCTCTTGCTCATTGGTTATATCTACTTCTTTTTTTTTAAAAAAAAAAAAGAATTATAAAATCATTATTTTTATTTAACTTCATTTTTCTGTAAAGGCTGAAACTCTGGCAGACGGATAAATATCCATGTCACATTTGTATTTATTTTACCTACCTTGTAAAATAAATTCTTTTCTATTCTATTCTCTTCTATTCTAAATTCAACAAAAGCGATTAGGGTAATAAAATCAATGGATATCGGACCGTTGCTCTTAGATTGTGTTTACGCTAACTTTAAATTTGCTAAAATAAAAAAAAGGAAGTAGAAAATCCAAAAATGTTAAAATGTTCAAAGTCCAAAGTTAGGTAGAGACTGTCCCACGATCCCCACCTAATTAGATTCAGTCGTAATTTTATTTATCTGCCACCTTTTTCATCCGATTTAAAAAAAAAAAAATTAAATTTTGGAAAATTTTTCCAAAAAAACATAATAAACTTAGAAAAAATACTGCGCTTAAGCAGCGACAATGAAGCATGGATGCCTTAGTAAATAAAATTACCACTACCAAGGAAATGTCTATCCATACGGTTGAAAGTACAAAATTTTAGAAAAACGTTACAACTCTATCCCTCTGTGAGTTAAGGTTGATAAAAAAGCTCCACTATTCGTCCATATTTTCTTAATATAATAACTTAGTAGGTTAGGCGGTGAGGTTCTTCATAAGCAGAGACAGTGGCGCCACAAAGTTAATTGAGTCCACTTTTTTAGGGTCTTATAAGACCCAAGGTTGAGGGGTATTTAAATGAAAGTCATATTAAAATACACTGTTTTTATAATCACAAGACTAGAACAAAATAATGCAGGAAATTCTTACATTGAAACACAGTATAAAAGTATGTAGTAAAAATAATTAAGCTTGATGAAAAAAATCTGTTTATTATGAGTTTCTATATGTGTTTGACTAAGAAAAAGAACAAAAGAACAAAATGCAAAACTTTGAGAAAATTAGGCCAATTCTATGATGATATGAAATTTTGAATTTTTATCCTAAGGGATTCGAAATTTATTTTTTCTTCTTATATTGTTGTCTAAGTATGCTCGCACAATTAAAGGAACTGGAATCAGAGAAGCCTTTGATTAGTTTTTAATTAAACAAATAGTTTACAAAATATAATAATTATATTAATTAATGTAGACTAGAAGTCATAATAACCGCCTTCTCTTTCTTCTTTGTGTAGAAAAGGTTAGCTTGCACCAGGAGAAATAACCAACAATTAGGTGGCGATAATTGTAGAGAACAGAAACAACATATTTTAGAGAACTTCCCCTTGCATCCAATAATTTCTCAACTTCTCTTTGAAAAAGTTCAAATTCATCATAGCCTACCTGTGGAGAATAATACGACTTTTTATTCGTTTAGGTCCAATGTTGGATTTGTGTAGCTCCTTTTTGGAGTTTTTTTTGCGGCACAGATCTGCCTCGCTCGATGTGTTTGTTTCATGTGGGTTAGCTGTGCTGCTGTTGCAAGTCTAAAAGAAGAGATATAGGAAGTTAACATTCACAAACTTCAAAATACCTGGGTGTCCCCTGAAACTTCAACAAAAGGTTTCCTGAATGAGCTGTTGTTGTACCTGGGGAAATTTCTCTTTTGAGAACGAGGATAGGACTGAAAAACAATGAAAGAGTGAATGAGAAATGGATTTTTGAATTGATTCTTTATACCTGCGGTTTCGACGTCGTGGTAAAGTTTGATGCGATTTGGATGGCGATATTTTCCTTCTGCAAGTTACTCGAACCCGTCTTCCGATTCATTTTCGTAGATTCGTAATCTACGCAAAATTTCAAGTTGATTTGACTATTCATATGACAATTTTTGATAACTTTTTTAAGGATTTTAGCGCAAAAAACGCTAAAATTTGACATTTTAGTTATTTAAAATTTTCCCGTCATTGTGGTAAAATAGAAAAAAAAAGGCCTTCAAAAGAAAAACACTTATTTCTGAAGGTGTAAAACTTAATTTTATGAAATTTCGAAAGGCCAAAGACAAAAAAAGTTTTTTTACCCTAAAGTTTTTCGGAAACGATCAGACTGTATGCTTATGAAACAGTTCAAATTAGCAACCTTAGAGATATCAAACTTTTTGCCATGTTTTTGCGGTTTTCAAATTGTGCAATGTGTTAGTTTGTAGAAAAAGAACAAAAGAACAAAATGCAAAACTTTGAGAAAATTAGGCCAATTCTATGATGATATGAAATTTTGAATTTTTATCCTAAGGGATTCGAAGTTTATTTTTTCTTCTTATATTGTTGTCTAAGTATGCTCGCACAATTAAACGAACTGGAATCAGAGAAGCCTTTGATTAGTTTTTAATTAAACAAATAGTTTACAAAATATAATAATTATATAATTAATGTAGACTAGAAGTCATAATAACCGCCTTCTCTTTTCTTCTTTGTGTAGAAAAGGTTAGCTTGCACAGGAGAAATAACCAACAATTAGGTGGCGATAATTGTAGAGAACAGAAACAACATATTTTAGAGAACTTCCCCTTGCATCCAATAAATTTCTCAACTTCTCTTTGAAAAAGTTCAAATTCATCATAGCCTACCTGTGGAGAATAATACGACTTTTTATTCGTTTAGGTCCAATGTTGGATTTGTGTAGCTCCTTTTAGGTAGATTTCTTTTCTTCAAAAATCTACCTATTGTAATGTACCAAGTAGTCGCAGATTCAAAAAATGTTCTATACGTTTTTCGTTTCATACCTCCTGGACCCCAAAACCATCCTCAGTTGAAAAGTTTATATATATATATATATATATATATATATATATATATATAGTATCGTGGGCATGTACATACCTCCTCCATTTGGGTTGAAAATTGTACATACTTCCTCCGGTTGCCGGAGGAGCTATGCGGAGGAGGTATGCACAGGATTTAACTTTGAAATTGTACATAGTTCCTCCGTGTTGCGGGTCTAGCCTACTCCGTGACTCCGTAAGGGGCAATTGTATATACTTCCTCCGGAGGAACTAGACCTACCTCCTCCGGGTAACGTCAACATCATCAACTCTCTAAAACCCTCTAAAATTTTTCGACTCGACCTTGACGATCTTCGTGCTCCGTGTCCCCTTCCCCCTCGTCTATCTTCCCTTCGCCTCTGTTACCAACCGTTTCGAGGGTCCGGGCTACCACCCCTTTCCTTCAACAAACTCGGAAGGCGCATTCATTAACTCCTACCTCCCCTGCGCCCACCCTAATCAACTTATTATTTGCATATCATTTTCGAAATTTTGATTATTATAAATTATTATCGAAACCCCGTCATATGACACATCATTTTTTATGTTTTTTTATGGCGGAGACAATGGTCACACTCAAATTTCAATTAGACGCGATTATTATTTGGGGGATGGATGGGGGGGGGGGGGGTGTAAAAATTAAAAAACGGCAAAATCAATAAAAAAATAATTTAGGAAAATTGAACTCAAGGAATTTTCGTAATTCGAAAAAATGGCGGAGTTACGACTGTCTGAAGTAATAATAAATGCGCTGCGGCCGTACCTTTGATCCAATCTTCACCAAATTTTCATTGGATCTCCTCTTAGTAGCTAGCGTTCGCCAAGTCGAAAATTTTTCGGCCAATACGGGCGGCTTTCCCCACGTTGCTCTGGCATTATGAAGCCCTCTGAGAGCCCCTACGTGTTGCATACCTAATTTCAGCAAATTTATTCACGATTTCGTTATTGTTGATATTTTTAGCATAAATTTTGGTCAAAACCCTGGGGTTAGGGGGGGAGGAGGGGGTACCAAAATTGATCTTGATCTTTTGATTTTTGAAAAACTACCTCTCACCTTAGAACTTTATTGGTAAAACAGTAGGAAACATTGCTTAATTAATCAATTAATCAATTAAAAGTTAAATAATTCAAAAAATTATGTCCAAGAGTTGAAAGTGCCCCTTGCATGTACAACTCGTCAGTCGCCTTGCAGTGAGATTTTAAAAAAGGTTTAACTATTCAAAAAACCGTCTTATTACGACTTTTCTTCGCTTGATTTTGCTCTTAACGGTCTTTTGTTAATGTTTTAGAGCCAAATCATCCTTAAAAATCTAATGAAGACGCCTTTTAACTTCAAAAACTAAAAATATCGCCGCACTAGTTTGAATCTTCCCGCGCCAAATGGGAGGGATTACTTGATTAACTTCAATTAATGAATAGCATCAATCAATTTCTAATTATTCTATTTCTTTAGTTAACCTTATAAAATGAATCCGTGTGAAATTTCGTGGCAAAATATGCTGTTATTCCTCCGTGCGAAAAAGAAAAAACAAATGGCCGGCGTGCTATTTTTGCTTTCGTACGCCGGAGATACTGAATATTTCGTCTCGAAATTTCACAAGGATTCATTTTACACGTTAAACTAAAGAAATAGAATAATTAGAAATTAATTGAAGGTGTTAAATTTTATGATGATCAAGTATTCTTTGCGCCGAAATTCAAACTGGCGCGAACTATAATTTTAGTTTTGAAGCTTAGATACGCTTTCCTTTGATTTTTTATGACTCAAGTCATTGAAAAGTGTCTAAAACCAGGAAAAAAAACAAATACGAGCAGTTTAGGTATTTTTTTACCGAGAATTCGGAATTTTTTAAAAATTACTTTGTCGAAAAGTAAAACCCATAAAAGTTGCTGTACAACTTCGCACTCCCCTACACAACTTAATTTGGGAAAAATCTGATAAATTAAAAAAACAGCTTTTTAAGACGTCTGATCGTATTGATTGGTGTTTTTAGGTCTTTAGAACGTTATTAAGCCTAAAAATATTTTAAAAAATTAATGGAAAGCTCAATTTAGCTTCATAAACTTAAAATATCGGGCGCGCCAGTTTGAATTTCTGCGCAAAGAAGACTTGATCATCATAAAATTTAACACCTTCAATTAATTTCTAATTATTCTATTTCTTTAGTTTAACGTGTAAAATGAATCCTGTGAAATTTCGAGACGAAATATTAGTATCTCCGGCGTACGAAAGCAAAAATAGCACGCCGGCCATTTGTTTTTTCTTTTTCGCACGGAGGAATAACAGCATATTTTGCCACGAAATTTCACACGGATTCATTTTATAAGGTTAACTAAAGAAATAGAATAATTAGAAATTGATTGATGCTATTCATTAATTGAAGTTAATCAAGTAATCCCTCCCATTTGGCGCGGGAAGATTCAAACTAGTGCGGGCGATATTTTTAGTTTTTGAAGTTAAAAGGCGTCTTCATTAGATTTTTAAGGATGATTTGGCTCTAAAACATTAAAAAAAGACCGTTAAGAGCAAAATCAAGCGAAGAAAAGTCGTAATAAGACGGTTTTTTGAATATTTAAACCTTTTTTAAAATCTCACTGCAAGGCGACTGACGAGTTGTCCATGCAAGGGGCACTTTCAACACTTGGACATAATTTTTTGAATTCTTTAACTTTAATAATTGATTAATTAAGCAATGTTTCCTACTGTTTTACCAATAAAGTTCAATCCAAGATCAATTTTGGTACCCCTCCTCCCCCCCTAACCCCTCTCCCACGAAAACGTTTTGACCAAAATTTATGCTAAAAATATCAACAATAACGAAATCGTGAATAAATATGCTGAAATTAGGTATGCAACACGTAGGGGCTCTAAGAGGGCTTATAATGCCAGAGCAACGTGGGGAAAGCCGCCCGTATTGGCCGAAAAATTTTCGACTTGGCGAACGCTAGCTACTAAGAGGAGATCCAATGAAAATTTGGTGAAGATTGGATCAAAGGTACGGCCGCAGCGCATTTATTATTACTTCAGACAGTCGTAACTCCGCCATTTTTTCGAATTACGAAAATTCCTTGAGTTCAATTTTCCTAAATTATTTTTTTATTGATTTTGCCGTTTTTTAATTTTTACACCCCCCCTCCCCCCCATCCATCCCCCAAATAATAATCGCGTCTAATTGAAATTTGAGTGTGACCATTGTCTCCGCCATAAAAAAACGTAAAAAATGATATGTCATTTACTGGGGTTTCTATAAGAATTAGAGAAATTAAAGTTACGCGGATGATATGCAAATTAGGTCGCGCGGCGAGATAATTATGCGGTCTAGGGCGGTGAGGTGGTGAAAGAAGGGCGGGCGGAGAGGAGTGAACGCGATGCCCTAAGGGAGTGGTGGGGAAAGAAGCGGGGTACGACGGCAAGGGGTGAACCGGACTCGGATCCTAAGGTGAAACGACCTTTGAAAATTTCTTGGCGGGAACCCGAAGGGTTTTAGAATGTTTAGACTTCGAAGAGTGTTCGGATTTCGTCGTTTTCAACTTTTCACGATTTTAGAGTAGCGGTTTTATACAGACATATTCTTCCGGAGGAGGTATTGCAGCCGGAGGAGGTATGCACAATTTCGTTGATATATATATATATATATATATATAAACTTTTTTGCACTGGTTATAGATAGGTATAAAAAACATTTAAAAAAAGAGGACTCACAAATGAAACAAGAGCTTTCGGCGGTTGCCTTCTTCAGTTAGAGAGACAAGAGAGTGAAGGCGGTCGAGGGTTGTAGTAGGAGGGGTTCCCTTCTTCGTTCCGAATGTCAACGGTTTTTTTTTTTTTTTGTATACGTCACTCGCGGACGGAGTTGGCGGTGGAAAGTGCCTCTGTGGTCGGAGAGAAGGAGGGGTGGGGTGGGGATTAGGGATTTAGGGATTAGAAAAATTAATGGATTAAAAAAAAAAAAAAAAAGAAAAAATAAAAATAAAAAATAAAAAAAAAATAAATAAATAAATAAATTAAAAAAAAAAAAAAAAAAAAAAAAAAATAAAAAAAAAAAAAAAAAAAAAAAAAAAAAAAAAAAAAAAAACTTCTCTATGTTGATGCCGGGGGGAATGTGGGCGTCTAGGGACCAGATAATGCCCCTCCCATGATTTTATGTCTATTATAGGTGTGGTTATTGGGAAATTTTATCAGTATGACTTTAAATGTATCGTCTAGAGTGGGGGAAGGGTTATGGCTGCGCGCGTGTCTGGGGACCGGAAGTGGGCAAGCGGGATCTTTAACATCTTTCTGTGGTTATTGAGGCGGAGGTTGAAAGGAGATGTGGTGTGGCCCACGTAGAAGGCTGGGCAGAAATTACATTTTAATATGTAAACTACCCTCGGGGTTTGGCAGGTGGAGTGGGATTTGATTTGGATGGAGGTGTTATTGGAAGGACTGGTAAAGGAGGTATCGGGAAGGATCAGGGGACAGACCTTACAACGGGGTCAGTTACAAGGGAAGGTGCCGGGTGTTAAGGTAGGAGGAGTGGGTTTTGTACGGGTTAGGATGTTTCTCAGGTCCCCAGACACGCGCGCAGCCATAACCCTTCCCACTCTAGACGATACATCTAAAGTCATACTGATAAAAATTTCCCAATAACCACACCTATAATAGACATAAAATCATGGGAGAGGGGCATTATCTGGTCCTAGACGCCCACATTCCCCCGGCATCAACATAGAGAAGTAGTAAATTTTTTTTTTTTTTTTTTTTTTTTTTTTTTAATTTTTTTTTTTTTATTTTTTTTTTTATTTTTAATTTTTTATTTTTTTTTTTATTTTTATTTTTTTTTTCTTTTTTATTTTTTTTTAATCCATTAATTTTTCTAATCCCTAAATCCCTAATCCCCACCCCACCCCTCCTTCTCTCCGACCATAGAGGCACTTTCCACCGCCAACTCCGTCCGCGAGTGACGTATACAAAAAAAAAAAAAAAACCGTTGACATTCGGAACGAAGAAGGGGAACCCCTCCTACTACAACCCTCGACCGCCTTCACTCTCTTGTCTCTCTAACTGAAGAAGGCAACCGCCGAAAGCTCTTGTTTCATTTGTGAGTCCTCTTTTTTTAAATGTTTTATACCTATCTATAACCAGTGCAAAAAAGTTTATTAAACCACAAGTGGTTTTCTTCGCTTTCCAAAATTAAATTATATATATATATATATTTTTTGGTGTATGAAACTAAGGGACCACTTGCGGTCTTATAATACTTTATTATTTTAAAGGGGCACTTAGGAAAGTTCACAGTTTAGTAAACTAATAATAACTTTAAAATAATAAAATATATATATATATATATATATATATATATATATAAATTGATTTTTGGAAACGAAGAAAACCACTTGTGGTTTAATAAAAACTATTTTTGCACTGGGATAGGAAGGTTTTAAACATAAAAAAAAAAGGACTCACAAATATAATAAGAGCTTTCGGCGGTTGCCTTCTTCAGTTAGAGAGACGAGAGAGTGAAGTGGTCGAAGGTTGTAGTAGGAGGGGTTCCCCTTCTTAAGAAGGGACATCTTAAGAAACTTTCCTCACTCTACAAATCCTACTTCAATCTTAACCTCTCAATTGGTTATGCCAACGAGCAAATTCTACCCAAACTTCTACCTAAACACCCTCCCAATCCCACCTACTCACCAAAAAATCCTACCTCCAACACCCCCTCAACCCCCCTTACCCATATGCCCAATAACCCCATGGCTCATACCACCCCCCAACCCCCACTCCCCCGCCCTCCCATTGGTTACCAAATAACCCTAACTTCACCTCCACTTTCCCCCTCCCCCACCCCTCTCAAAATGAACCCAACCCTTCTACCATCTCCACCTCCCCCCCCCCTCACAAAATGAACCCAACTCCTCCACCACCTCCACCCCCTCCATTCCGCCATCATTCCTCAAAATCCAACGTCAGATAACAACTCCCCAACCCCAACCAACTCCCCTTCCCCACACCAGTCTTCAGCAAACTCCACCCCTCAATCCAACATTTCCATTCCTACCTCCAAGAGCACCATTTGTAACCTCTCAAGTCGTACCCTCACCCCAACGGAAATTAGAGTACTGGAAAAAGGCCTTAATTTTGCACCTACCCCAAAAACCGATCCTTTCCAACTGTCAAAAGACGCAATAAAATTTTGCCGCCAACTAAGATGGCACACCTTTTGGAAAGACCCAAAAAATGTTAGCTCCAACACTTTAAGGAATTCCCTCCCCGCCTCCCTCTCTAAATTCAAGGCCCCCTCGGACAACGAACCCCCGAGACTGCCCCCCTCTCACCCTGTTGAAGCCTTCATCACTAGTTTCCTCACGAAAATTACATCTCCCGATTTCCTCCCCCCACCCCCCAACCGTAACCTATCTACAGCCGAATCCTTCGCCCTAAACTCCCTTAAAAAAGATTCCTCAATCATGGTACTCCCATCCGACAAAGGGTCCCAAACGGTATAATGGATAAGTCATCCTATGGATAAGTCATCCTACAATACAGAAGTCCTTCGCCAACTTTCGGACAGAAGGCAGTATAGACTCCTTCCCCAAGATCCCACCCCCGAATATCTAACTTTAATCACCAACTTCATTAAAAAGCAGGGCCCAAAGGAAAACCTCTCACGCCAGGAACTCGACATCCTCCTACCCGAACATCCCCAACCAGCCTCCTTCTACATCCTTCCAAAAATCCACAAAGAATTCCGCGATACCCACCTGGCCGACCCATAGTCTCCTCCATAAACTCTATCACAGAGAGAATTTCCGCATATATAGACGACATCCTCCAACCCATTGTCCAGTCCCAACCCTCCTACATCAAAGACTCCTATGACTTCATCAATAAACTTAGTTCCATCTCCATTCCCCCACAGTCAAATCCCATCCTAGTCACTCTTGACGTCACCTCCCTTTATTCCAATATCCCCCACAGTGAAGGCCTTAAAGCCCTCGAACACTTCCTTTCCCTACGCCCCAACCACATTCTCCCTCAACAGATTTTGTCCTCTCCCTCACAAAATACGTCTTAGAACTTAATTTTTTCACCTATGACCACCAGTTTTTCCTTCAACTCCAGGGTACTGCCATGGGCACGAAGATGGCACCCTCATACGCTAATCTCTTCATGGCCTCCCTAGAACAAAAATTCCTTGCAACCCAACCCCACCTACCCCTCCTGTGGCTTCGGTTTATAGATGACATTTTTGTCATCTGGACCGAAGGATCCGAACACCTGAACTCTTTCCTAAATAACCTAAACTCATCCAGCCCCGTCAATTTCACCACCCAAACCTCCACAACCTCCATACCTTTCCTCGACATCCTAATCACCATCTCCAATAATAACACCCTCAACACCTCTATCCATCATAAACCCACAAACCCACAGAAATACCTAGACTTTAACAGTTGCCATCCTCGCCATGTCTTCCGCTCTCCCTTACTCCCTTTCCTCCCGCTACCACCGCCTCTGCAACACACCCGAATCCCTCCAAGATAACATCCAAAACCTTAAAACAAACCTCAAATCCAGCAACTACCCAGAAAACACCATCCAAAAACGAATAATCCCTGCCCACAAATCCTTCCACCCCAAACCCAAGTCCCAAACCCCAGTTGTCCCACCTTCACCACCCAGTATTTCCCCGGTGCCGATAAAATTAGAAAGGTAATCAAGGACCTTTCTCCCCTTATCCGTTCTCACCCACAAACTCAAGACCTCCTCCCACACATCCCGAAAGTAACCTACAGACGCCCTCCTAACCTGAGAAACATCCTAACCCGCACAAAACCCACCCCTCCTACCTTAACACCCGGCACCTTCCCTTGTAACCGACCCCGTTGTAAGGTCTGTCCCCTGATCCTTCCCGATACCTCCTTTACCAGTCCTTCCAATAACACCTCCATCCAAATCAAATCCCACTCCACCTGCCAAACCCCGAGGGTAGTTTACATATTAAAATGTAATTTCTGCCCAGCCTTCTACGTGGGCCACACCACATCTCCTTTCAACCTCCGCCTCAATAATCATAGAAAAGATGTTAAAGATCCCGCTTGCCCACTTCCGGTCCCCAGACACGCGCGCAGCCATAACCCTTCCCCCACTCTAGACGATACTTTAAAGTCATACTGATAAAAAATTTCCAATAACCACACCTATAATAGACATAAAATCATGGGAGAGGGGCATTATCTGGTCCCTAGACGCCCACATTCCCCCCGGCATCAACATAGAGAAGTAGTAAATTTTTTTTTTTTTTTTTTTTTTTATTTTTTATTTTTTTTTTTTTTTTTTTTTTTTTTTTTTTTTTTTTTTTTTATTTATTTTTTTTTTTTTTTTTTTTTTTTTTTTTTTTTTTTTTTTTTTTAATCCATTAATTTTCTAATCCCTAAATCCCTAATCCCCACCATACCCCTCCTTCCCTCCGACCACAGAGGCACTTTCCACCGCCAACTCCGTCCGCGAGTGACGTATACAAAAAAACCGTTGACATTCGGAACGAAGAAGGGGAACCCCTCCTACTACAACCTTCGACCACTTCACTCTCGTCTCTCTAACTGAAGAAGGCAACCGCCGAAAGCTCTTTTCTTCTTTGTAGAAAAGGTTAGCTTGCACCAGGAGAAATAACCAACAATTAGGTGGCGATAATTGTAGAGAACAGAAACAACATATTTTAGAGAACTTCCCCTTGCATCCAATAAATTTCTCCACTTCTCTTTGAAAAAGTTCAAATTCATCATAGCCTGTGGAGAATAATACGACTTTTTATTCGTTTAGGTCCAATGTTGGATTTGTGTAGCTCCTTTTTGGAGTTTTTTTTGCGGCACAGATCTGCCTCGCTCGATGTGTTTTGTTTCATGTGGGTTAGCTGTGCTGCTGTTGCAAGTCTAAAAAGAAGAGATATAGGAAGTTAACATTCACAAACTTCAAAATACCTGGGTGTCCCCTGAAACTTCAACAAAGGTTTCCTGAATGAGCTGTTGTTGTACCTGGGGAAATTTCTCTTTTGAGAACGAGGATAGGACTGAAAAACAATGAAAGAGTGAATGAGAAATGGATTTTGAATTGATTCTTTCTACCTGCGGTTTCGACGTCGTGGTAAAGTTTGATGCGATTTGGATGGCGATATTTTCCTTCTGCAAGTTACTCGAACCCGTCTTCCGATTCATTTTCGTAGATTCGTAATCTACGCAAAATTTCAAGTTGATTTGACTATTCATATGACAATTTTTGATAACTTTTTTAAAGGATTTTAGCGCAAAAAACGCTAAAATTTGACATTTTAGTTATTTAAAATTTTCCCGTCATTGTGGTAAAATAAAAAAAAAGGCCTTCAAAAGAAAAACACTTATTTCTGAAGGTGTAAAACTTAATTTTATGAAATTTCGAAAGGCCAAAGACAAAAAAAGTTTTTTTACCCTAAAGTTATTCGGAAACGATCAGACTGTATGCTTATGAAACAGTTCAAATTAGCAACCTTAGAGATATCAAACTTTTTGCCATGTTTTTGCGGTTTTCAAATTGTGCAATGTGTTAGTTTGTAGAACATTCACAGAGCGCTAGGTGTTGTACGTTTCCCCGGATATAAACGCTGAAATTCGTAAAACTTTCGATTAATCTAAAAGTTATTCGTATAAAAATAAATTACATAAAAATAATAGAAATGATGTATTTATTGAAATAGTGAACGGTAATCGAGGAAGGAATATACCCATAGGTATCCCGAACGCGCTTGAAGTGCCGAAAAGTCTCCTAGCGGAGTGTATTTTAACTAGAAACTCTCGGTTTGGGATGTCAGTGTATCTTCTTGCTTTACGATCTTCAATCTCTTATCTCCCCAAACTAAATTCGGTTCTATTTTCTTACGTTTTCATTATACTCTTCTATTCTTCATTCTGTGAACAAATCTACGTATGATTCATACAATTTTATTTATTTTTTTTTTTATTTATTTTTTTTTGCCCACGAGGAGGTTCCCCTAAGGTTCCCTAGCACTCAAAGCCTTAAGGCTCTATTGTGCCGCCTCATTTCTAGGGGCTAATTCTGGAAACCGGTAGAATTCTCAAGAATTCCATCAGTTTCCAGAAGGCAGATTCCTGTATGTCCGCCAGAGTAAGAAGGGGTTTCCCAAACATTGTAAACCGCCTCCTTGCAAGTGCTTCGCACTCACTCAAGAGGTGCTCTGTTGTCACTGAACCTTCGTCACAGAGTTTGCACCTGTCCTCTGTGACTATCCCCATGTTCCTTAAGTGGTACCCAACCGGGTGGTGCCCAGTCAGGATACCAGTCAGGAGCCTCAGGTCCTTACGGTTCAGAGATAGAGTTTGTGAGACTCTTAGAGGGAAGGAGTCAATGAGTCTTTTCGCTTGTCGCAAGCCTCTGGACTCCCTCCACTGTTTTTGGAACCGAAGTTCAACCCATTTTTTGTTTCTCCTTTTATCTGGTCTTTCGTAAGCCCACAAAAGGGGAAGGGTCCTAGTAGGGGAGTGAGCGAACCTTTTTTGGCCAATTGATCAGCCGCTTCGTTTCCCTCAATCCCCGTGTGTCCTGGCACCCACATCAGAGTGACTCTGTTATGTGCGCCGAGGATTTTAAGACTTCGGATACAGCCACCAACCAGCTTTGAGTTGACCTCAAAGGCTGTGACGGCCTGTATGGCCGCCTGACTGTCCGAACATATTACTATGTTGGCTCCCTGGGTACCCCTGCGGATATTTTCGAGAGCGCAAACCTCAATGGCGTACACTTCTGCTTGAAAGACCGTTGGTGTGGGTCCCATGGCGCCAGAGAAGGCAAAGTTAGGGCCTTTTACCCGGCACCGGTCCCCCCACCCATCCTTGAACCATCCGTGTACCACTGAAGTGTACCTGAGGGGAAGGAAGGTCGATTGGCCTTCCAGTACTCCCTGGTGTGTATCACCGATCTGTACGGTCTGTCGAAGTCCAGAGTGGAGATCTGAACATCTTGTCTTGCCATGTCGAAATGGCCAAGTATCCCGCCCATCCTGGTCCCGATAGCCAGCCCCCTCTCCCAGCCTCAGAGCAGTGTCAGCAGCCACCTTCATCACGAAGGAGTGTAGTGGCGGCAAATTTAAGACCCTCTCCATGGCCAGGGTTGGACATACGCTAGCTCCGGTTACGGATAGGCAAGCTAACCTTTGGAGTTTGGTAAGGACTGTCTGGGCTTTGGCCTCCTTGACCTTCGGCCACCACGCCACAGCGGCATATGTAATCATAGGCCTTACTATGGCAGTGTACGACCAAGTGCAAGTTTGGGTTGGAGCCCCCATTCCTCCCAACAAATCTATTGCAGACCCACATAACCTTCGTGGCTTTTTTCAGGGTCTTTTCCAAGTGAGGGTTCCACGTAAGTTTCTGGTCGAGAATCACTCCCAGATACTTAGCCTCACTGGATAGGTTCACTACTTCCCCGAAAACCGTCGGTGGAGTAATTGTATACTTCCGTTTTCGAGTGAAGGGTACAATGGATGTTTTGGAAGGATTTATTTTCAGCTCCTTCTCAACACACCACTGCTGCACCCTGTTTAAGGCACTTTGCAACAGCTCCGAGATGGTGCTGTCGAACTTGCCTCTTATGACGATCACCAGGTCATCTGCATACCCGTATGATTCGTACCCCAGTGTGTTAAGGGTGTTCAGAAGGTCGTCAACGAGTAGCCATAGCAGAGGGGACAGTACTCCTCCTTGGGGCAGCCCCTCCTAGGTCTAATCATTGAGATTTCATCCCGATTCGCAGGGTGACGACCCTACTGGATAACATTGAGTCAATCCAGTTGACTGTAGAGGGTTCGATACCTCTGTTTAGAGCAGCATTCCTCATCGATTCAAAGGTAGTGCTATTGAAAGCACCCTCTATATCCATGAAGCACGCCACTGCTATCTCCTTGTTCTCAATCGCCTTTTCCAGCCTCCCCACCAGTTGGGTCAGAGCACTGTCAGTGGACTTCCCCTTCTGGTAGGCATACTGGTATGGGCTGAGAGGGAGATTGACCAGGTGTTCCTGCCTTATATGCAGACCTATTACCTTTTCCATAGCCTTAAGCTGGAAAGATGATAGACTGATGGGTCGGTACGATTTGGGGTGCGCATCCCCCCTTCCCCCGCCCTTCGGAATGAATACTACATTGGTCTCCCTCCACGGAAGAGGTATGTAAGAGTAT